>SZWC01009644.1:48674-70455 GCA_023375785.1 Penium margaritaceum
GTGTAAGTGCATGTAAGTGCGTGTAAGTGCGTGTAAGTGCGTGTAAGTGCGTGTAAGTGCGTGTAAGTTCGTGTAAGTGCGTGTAAGTACGTGTAAGTACGTGTAAGTGCGTGTAAGTGCATGTAAGTGCATGTAAGTGCATGTAAGTGCATCTAAGTGCGTATACGTGCTTGTAAGTGCGTGTAAGTGTGTGTTAGTGCATATAAGTGTGTGTAAGTGCGTGTAAGTTTGTATAAGTGTGTGTAAGTGTGAGTAAGTGCGTGTAAATGCCTGTAAGTGTATGCAAGTACGTGTACGTGCATGTAAGTGTGTGTAAGTACGTGTAAGTGCATATAAGTGCTTGTTAGTGTGCGTAAGTGCGTGTAAATGCGTGTCAGTATGTGTGAGTGCGTGTAAGTACGTGTAAGTGCGTGTCAGTACGTGTAAGTGCGTGTTAGTGCATGTCAGTACGTGCAAGCGCGTGTAAGTGTGTGTAAGTGTGTGTAAGTACGTGTAAGTAAGTATAAGTACGTGTAAGTACGTGTAAGTTCGTGTAAGTGTGTGTAAGTGTGTGTAAGTGCTTTTAAGTGTGTGTAAGTGCGTGTAAGTCCGTGTTAGTGTGTGCAAGTGCGTGTAAGTGCGTGTAAGTGCGTGTAAGTACGTGTAATTGTGTGTAAGTGGGTGTAAGTGCGTAAAAGTATGTGTAAGTGTGTGTACGTTTGTGTAAGTACGTATAAGTGCGTGTAAGCACATTTAAGTATGTGTATGTATGTGTAAGTATGTGTAAGTGTGTGTAAGTACAAATAAGTACATGTAAGCACATGTAAGTGCGTGTAAGTGCGTGTACATTCGTGAAATTGCGTGTAAGTACGTATAAGTGCGTCCGTGTAAGTGCATGTAAGTGCGTGTTAGTGCGTGTAAGTGTGTGTAAGTGTGTGTAAGTATGTGTAAGTGTGTGTAAATTGCGCCTAAGTGTGGTTTATGTACGTTTAGTTTCGTGTGAGTTCGTGTAAGTGTGTGTAAGTGCATGAAAGTGCGTGTAAGTACGTGTAAGTGCGTGTTAGTGCGTGTTAGTGCCTGTAAGTGTGTGTAATTGCGTGTAAGTGTGTGTAAGTACGTATAAGTACGTGTAAGTGTGTGTACGTATGTGTAATTGCGTATAAGTGCATGTAAGTGCGTGTAAGTGCATATAAGTGCGTGTAAGTACGTGTAAGTGCGTGTAAGTACGTGTAAGTACGTGTAAGTGTGTGTAAGTGCGTGCACGTACGTGTAAGTGCGTGTAAGTGCGTGTAAGTGCGTGTAAGTGCGTGCAAGTGCGTGTAAGTATGTGTAAGTGCGTGTCAGTACGTGTAAGTTCCTGTAAGTGCGTGTAAGTGCGTGTAAATGCATGTAAGTACAGTTCAAGTTTGTGTAAGTGCGTGTAAGTATGTGTAAGTTCGTGTAAGTGGGTGTAAGTATGTGTAAGTATGTGTTAGTATGTGTAAGTGCGTGTAAGTACGTGTAAGTGTGTGTAAGTGCGTGTACGTTTGTGTAAGTGCATGTAAGTGCGTGTAAGTACGTTTAAGTACATGTAAGTGCGTGTATGTACGTGTAAGTGCATGTAAGTGTGCGTCAGTGTGTGTAAGTGTGTGTAAGTACGTGTAAATACGTGTAGGTGCATGTAAGTGCATGTAAGTGTGTGTAAGTGCGTGTAAGTGCATATTAGTGCGTGTTAGTGCATGTCAGTACGTGTAAGTGCGTGTAAGTATGTGTAAGTGCGTGTAAGTACGTGTTAGTGTGTGTAAGTGCGTGTAAGTGTGTGTACATTCGTGTAAGTGCGTGTAAGTGTGTGTAAGTGCGTGTAAGTGCGTGTAAGTTTGTGTAAGTGCGTGTAAGTACATGTAAGTGCGTGCAAGTGTGTGTAAGTGTGTGTAAGTGCGTGTAAGTGCGTGTAAGTACGTATAAGTGTGTGCAAGTGTGTGTAAGTGTGTGTAAGTGCGTGTAAGTGCGTGTAAGTGTGTGTAATTACGTGTAAGTGTGTGTAAGTTCATGTACGTGTGCGTAAGTGCGTGTAAGTGCGTGTAAGTACGTGCAAGTACTTGTAAGTATGTTTAAGTGCAAGTTAGTGCGTGTAAGTACGTGTAAGTGCATGTAAACACGTGTAAGTGCGTGTAAGTGCGTGTAAGTACGTGTAAGTGTTAAAAAGTGCCCCTGCCATGGTTGCCGTTTGCCGTTTTCCTGGTCCGACCACTAGAGAGTAGTCGGATGTCCAATCTGATAGCAGATTTGGACTCCTTGGATTTTTCCATGCGATTTTGAGCTGTCAGTTGCTCGATTTGGTTGAGAATTCAGAAAGTTAGCCCTACCCAAAGTTCGGGTGGTGAGGCGGGTGGAATCTGGTATCCGTCCGGGGTGACGGGATACTCCACCGCCGGTGGTCCGTGTTCAGCTCCAACTGGCTCCATAGACCTCAAGGCCCTAGAGGAAGCAACCAGGGAGGTCCCCTGGACCAGGTCGAGCTGCCCTTTGACTTGTCAATCAAAGAAAGGCGCTTCGAGCCGTCGTCGGCTTGTGTCGGAGACGACTCACGTCGGCGGCAGCCAAAGGCGGCTCCACCAAGGGTTGCTTGGATGGGCGTAGCAGGGGCTATACTGCTCCGTTTTGGGCGTNGCTCCATAGACCTCAAGGGCCTAGAGGAAGCAACCAGGGAGGTCCCCTGGACCAGTTCAAGCCGCCCTTTGACTTGTCAATCAAAGAAAGGCGCTTCGAGCCGTCGTCGGCTCGTGTCGGAGACGACTCACGTCGGCGGCAGCCAAAGGCGGCTCCACCAAGGGTTGCTTGGATGGGCGTAGCAGGGGCTATACTGCTCCGTTTTGGGCGTTCTTGGATGCGTTGGAATGCTTAGATCACAGGCAATACAAATCGGATGTAATCTCACCAAAATAACTAACCATTAATGATTCGCAGCCCTTCTCAGTTTCCGCAATCTGTATTCTGCCAGAATTCTGCTCACTTGGTGTTGTGGCGATCCAAAACACACACCTCTCTTGGAAGTCTCCTTGCACTAAGTAGCCGTGCACACTCAGGCAGTTCAGGGCACGCCAGGACATCATTCCTGACAAAGGGTTATGGGCCCACAGCCCTGACCTGCCTACTAAGACATTCACGGATTCCGCAACGCACGGGAGTGTCGCTCCGGGCGACGTCACTGTCGCACTCTGAGACTGTCTTTCGCAGAAG
This sequence comes from Penium margaritaceum, assembly GCA_023375785.1. Classification (NCBI taxonomy): domain Eukaryota; kingdom Viridiplantae; phylum Streptophyta; class Zygnematophyceae; order Desmidiales; family Peniaceae; genus Penium; species Penium margaritaceum. The sequence continues at coordinate 51,873 of SZWC01009644.1, forward strand.
TTCAACATGGCACAGAAGCCGGAGTCCTCGCCCATCCAAAAGTACATGGGCGGCCCTGGATTTGGGCTGTGGCGGTGGCATTTTGAGATCTACCTCGCGCACAAGGGACTGCTCGAGCTCATGAAGGGCACGGAGGTTCAAGATGCGAGCGCAACGGACGAGGAGAAGAAGGCCTTCGCGAGGAAGAACACGGAGGCGCTGATGCTCCTCTTTTTGGCGCTGCATGAATCCCAATGGGGCTACATCCACGGCTACGAGCTGGCAGCTGACGCGTGGAAGAAGCTCTGCTCCATTCACCTATCAACACCCCTAGCCAACAAGATCTTCGCAATGAAGCGACTCTTGACGGTGAGGATCAAGGAGGGTGAGGATTTCATTTCTGCTATGCAGCAGATCGAGTCTCTTGCCTCACAATGCAATGATGTGGGGTTGAAGATTGACACGAAGATGCAGACGATGGCACTGCTCATGGCTCTACCCGACAGTTGGAGCCCTGTCATCACTGTGCTAGGAGGTTGGGAGGAGAATAAACTCACCTATGGCGCAGTCGCCGAGTACATCCGCAACGAGGTGCACCGTCGGAGCGGTGGCAAGACCTCATCATCCTCAACTGCCCTGGTCACCAAAACGCAGGGTGGCAGCAGCAGCGGCAAGCGAGGCGGCGGTAAGGGCGGCAGCAAGAAGGGCGCCAAGAAGGGTGCATGCCATAAATGTGGCAAGGAGGGTCATTGGGCCAAGGAGTGCCCGGAGGAGGCGCAGGCCGGCGGCAAAGGTGCCAAAGGCAAGAAGGCGCTCCTCAACGGCACGAGGAACCACGACCTGAAGGGCGCCAACCGGCGGTGCCTCGACTCAGGTGCGGAGGAGCATACCCAAGTTGAGAAGGTGGGGTTCATCAAGTCTGCCAAGTCCATGGTGGTCGCGAACGACAAGGTCGAACCTGCGGCCGGCGAAGGTGACGTGGACATAGAGGTGGTGGTTGGTGGTAAAAAGGCACAATGTGTTATCCAAAATGTGCAACATGTCCCCGGCCTGGCTGACATTTTGAGTGTGAGCCGCTTGACAGAAAAAGGGTATAAAGTGCTCTTCCGCAGGAAAGGTGCAGTCGTGCGGATGGACGGCGGCGGCGAGGTCGTGCTCGAGGCAAAGCGCGAGGGAGGCCTCTACATCGTTGAGACCAAGGTCATCTCCTCGGCAACAGACGCAACAGACCCGCCAGCGTGCGTCGTCAACCTCGCTAAAGGCGGGGGAGCGGACCTACAGCTGTGGCATCGGCGGCTGGGGCACTCGTCGCCCGCAGTCGTGCAAGAGATGGCGAAGCGCGACATGGTTCGCGGCCTCAACATCACCGGTGCAACAGACACAGTAGCAGATTCCGCAGAGCACAAGTGTGAGCCTTGCATCGTGGGCAAGGCAAAACGCAAGCCGTTTGAAGACGGACAGCGGCGGGCCAAGAACTTGATCGAGGTTGTGCACAGTGATGTGTGCGGACCGATCAAGACGCCGTCCATTGGGGGCGCGCGGTACTTTGTCACCTTCATCGACGATTGCAGCAGAAAACTCTACGTCTACTTCATGAAGCGGAAGAGTGATGTGCTGGACCGGCTGAAGAAGTACGTCGCAGCAGTGGAGAGGCAGACTGGCCGCAAGGTCAGAGCGCTACGGAGCGACAATGGCGGTGAGTACGTGGGCTATGGAGGGTGGCTGAAGGAGCAGGGGATTGAGTGGCAGCCGACCACTCCATACACGCCTCAGTCAAATGGTGTGGCGGAGCGTGCGAACCAGACGCTACTCACCATGGCGCGGACGATGCTCGTGGACGCTAAACTTCCACAGAGCTTGTGGGCCGAGGCCGTGAGTACGGCATGCTACATCACCAACCTCACCCCAACAGCAGTGCTGAAAGGGAAGGGCGGCTGGAAGACGCCGCAAGAGGCTTGGAGCGGGCGCAAACCAAGCGTGGCGCACCTGAAGGCGTTCGGGTGCAAGGCGCACGCGTTGGTGCAGGCCGCGCAAAGAAAAGACTCCAAACTGGACCCGCGTGCAAAGGCGTACACGTTCGTCGGGTACGAGAGTGCGCTCAAGGCATACCGGCTCTTTGATCCACGGACGCAGGACGTCATCACCAGCCGCGACGTCACATTTGATGAGTAGCAGAGCTACTGCAGCAGCAGCAACAACATTGACGCAGCGCACTCTCCAAAGCAGGGGGAGTGGTTCCAACTTCTTGAGCGTGAGGAGGAGCCGGCAGCTGCAGAGGTCGATGCCTCGGATGATGATGGTGCTGGAGCGCAGCAGGGCATTGCAGCACGTGCAGGTGCCGCTTAAGCGCAGGACGCAACAGCCGACGCGGGGGAGCTCGCGGCGGAGAACAACGTTGCAGCAGGGCAGCAGCAGGACCAGCAGCCAGCGTCGCCAAGGTCGCCGCGTCGCAGCCGGAGGCAGCGGAATGCGGCGAAGCGGTATGACGCGAGCACGGGCCGTTGGGTCGGCATGGCGCGGTGCATGATGGCAGCTGCAACGGAACCGACAACCGTGCAAGAGGCGCTTGCACGGTCTGACGGGCAGCAGGGGGGCGAAGCAATAAAATTTGAACTTGCGTCCCTTGCTGAGAACGGCACTTGGGAGTTGGTGGATCGGCCTGAGGGGGCGAAGGTGATCAGCTCCAAGTGGGTGTTCAAGGTGAAGCTCACCAAGGACAGCAAGGTGGAGACATATAAGGCGCGGCTAGTGGCGAAGGGGTACGCGCAGCGGAAAGGCGAACACTACGATGAGACGTTCGCGCCCGTCGCCAAGTTCACAAGCATCCGGACGATCCTCGCGGTGGCAGCCGCGAAGGACATGGAGATCCACCAAATGGATGTCAAGACGGCATTCCTGAACGGCATCATCGACAAGGAAATCTACCTTGAGGTGCCGGAGGGGATGGATGCACCGGAGGGCAAGGTGTGCAAGCTGCGGAAGGCCTTGTACGGGCTAAAACAGCCGCCCAGGTGCTGGTACCAGCAAATGGACGGCTACATGGCGGAGCTCGGCTTCAAGCGCTGTGAGTCAGACCACAGCGTGTACGTGCGGCGCAGCAAGGGACTCCATCAGATTGTCGCACTCTACGTGGACGACCTGATCCTATGTTCATCAGATCTGGCGGCTTTGCAGCAACTCAAGGAGCAGCTGAGCAGCAGATTTAAGATGACAGACATGGGGGATCTGGAGTACTACCTCGGGGTGAGCATCACGCGGAACCGGAGGGCGCGCACGCTTGAGTTGGGACAGGCCAAGTACGCAGCCGAGGTCCTGAAGCGGTACGGCATGGAGGACTGCAAACCAGTGGGCAGTCCGTTCTCCACGAGTTGTGAGCTGAGTGCGGCGATGGCGCCGCAAACCAAGGAGGAGAAGGAGGACATGGCGGAGGTGCCATACCAGTCAGTGGTGGGCAGCCTGATGTATGCCATGGTGGCGACTCGGCCGGACTTGGCCTACGCGGTGGGTCAGGTGAGCAGGTATGTGGCCAACCCTGGACCACTACACTGGCAGGCGGCGAAGCGCATCCTCCGGTACTTGCAGGCAACGCGACATGCACGCCTGAAGTACGATGGAAAGGGGAGGTCAGACCCCTTGCGTCTGGTCTGCTACACTGACGCGGACTACGCCGGCGATGTGGACAAGAGGAAGTCCACTTCTGGCTATGTGTTCTTCCTCGCAGGTGCAGCGGTCTCGTGGTGCAGCAAGAAGCAGGACTGCGTCGCTGCCTCCATAGTGGAGGCGGAGTACGTCGCTCTGGCCGAGGCGGTCAAGGAAGCGGTGTGGCTCCGCAGATTGCTGGGGGAGCTGGGCGTACCGCAGCAGGAGCCTACGGTGGTTCAGGAGGACAACACCGGCTTTATCTCATTGACCAACAACCCGACGCAGCACAGGAGGAAGAAGCACATTGACGTGCGCTACCACTACGCGCGCGACATGGTGGAGAAGGGACAGGTTGTACTGCAGCATTGCAGCACAAAGTACATGCTCGCAGATTGCTTGACCAAGGCAAAGCCCCAGGATCGGCATGTCATCAGCCTTGCAGGGCTTGGGTGGACAAGCTGTGAAGGGCTTGAAGGCGCAGGAGCAGACGAGTAAAGAGTGAGCATGGGGCATCCGGCATGGAAGGTGCACGGGGGAGATTGTTAAAAAGTGCCCCTGCCATGCTTGCCGTTTGCCGTTTTCCTGGTCTGACCACTAGAGAGTGGTTGGATGTCCAATCCGAATGCAGATTTGGACTCCTTGGATTTTGCCATGCGATTTCGAGCTTTCAGTTGCCCGATTTGGTTGAGAATTCAGAAAGTTAGCCCTACCCAAAGTTCGGGTGGTGAGGCGGGTGGAATCTGGTATCCGTCCGGGGTGACGGGATACTCCACCGCCGGTGGTCCGTGTTCAGCTCCAACTGGCTCCATAGACCTCAAGGGCCTAGAGGAAGCAACCAGGGAGGTCCCCTGGACCAGTTCAAGCCGCCCTTTGACTTGTCAATCAAAGAAAGGCGCTTCGAGCCGTCGTCGGCTCGTGTCGGAGACGACTCACGTCGGCGGCAGCCAAAGGCGGCTCCACCAAGGGTTGCCTGGATGGGCGTAGCAGGGGCTATACTGCTCCGTTTTGGGCGTGTTTGGATGCGTTGGAAAGCTTAGATCACAGGCAATACAAATCTGATGTAATCTCACCAAAATAACTAACCATTAATGATTCGCAGTCCTTCTCAGTTTCCGCAATCTGTATTCTGCCAGAATTCTGCTCACTTGGTGTTGTGGCGATCCAGACCACACACCTCTCTTGGAAGTCTCCTTGCACTAAGTAGCCGTGCGCACTCAGGCAGTTCAGGGCACGCCAGGACAGCATTCCTGACAGTAAGTGCCTGTAAGTCCGTATAAGCACGTATAAGTGCGTGTAAGTGTTTTTAAGTGCGTGTGAGTGCGTGTGAGTGTGTGTTAGTACGTGTAAGTGCCTGTCGGTACGTGTAAGTGCGTGTAAGTACGTGTAAGTGCGTGTAAGTACCTGTAAGTGCGTGTAAGTGCGTGTAAGTGCGTGTAAGTACATGTAAGTGCGTGTAAGTATGTGTAAGTGTGTGTAAGTGCGTGTTAGTGTGTGTTAGTGTGTGTAAGTGTTTGTAACTGTGTGTAAGTACGTGTAAGTGTGTGTAAGTGCGTGTAAGTGCGTGTGATTGTGTATAGGTATGTGTCAGTGCGTTTAAGTGCATGACAGTGTGTGTAAGTATGTGTAATTGCGTATAAGGGTGTGTAAGTGCGTGTAAGTACGTGTAAGTGTGTGCAAGTGTGTGCAAGTGTGTCTAAGTACGTGTAAGTGCGTGTAAGTACGCTTAAGTGCGTGTAAGTGTGTGTAAGTACGTGTAAGTACGTGTAAGTGCGTGTAAGTACGTGTAAGTTTGTGTAAGTGCGTGTAAGTGCGTGTAAGTGCGTGTAAATGCGGTTTACATTCGTGTAAGTGCGTATACGTGCATGTAAGTGCGTGTAAGCTCGTATCAGTACGTTTAAGTATGTGTCAGTGCATGTTAGTACGTGTAAGTGCGTGTAAGTACGTGTAAGAGCGTGTAAGTGCGTGTAAGTGCGTGTAAGTTCGTGTAAGTGTGTGTAACTGTGTGTAAGTGCGTGTAAGTGCGTGTAAGTACGTGTAAGTGCATGTCAGTGCATGTAAGTGCGTGTAAGTGTGTGTAAGTGCTTGTAAGTGCGTATAAGTGCGTGTTAGTTCATGTAAGTGTGTGTAAGTGCGTGTAAGTTCGTGTAAGTGTGTGTAAGTTCGAGAAAGTACGTATAAATGCCTGTAAGTGTATGTAAGTACGTGTAAGTTCATGTAAGTGTGTGTAAGTACGAGTAAGTTGGTGTAAGTGCGTGTATGTTTGTGTAAGTTCGCGTAAGTGCGTGTAAGTGCGTGCAAGTTCGTGTAAGTGCGTGTAAGTGTGTGTAAGTGCATCTAAGTATGTGTAAGTGCGTGTTAGTGCGTGTCAGTGCGTGTAAGTTTGTATAAGTTCGTATAAGTACGTGTAACTCCGTATAAGTGCGTGTAAGTTCGTGTAAGTGCATGTAAGTGCGTGTAAGTGCGTGTAAGTACATGTAGGTACGTGTAAGTACGTGTAAGTGCATGTAATTTCGTGTGCGTGCGTGTAAGTACGTGTAAGTGCATATAAGTATGTGTAAGTGCGTGTAAGTGCATGTAAGTGCGTGTAAGTACGTGTAAGTTTGTGTAAGTTTGTGTAAGTACGTGTAAGTGCATGTAAGTGTGTGTAAGTGCGTGTAAGTGCGTGTAAATGCGTGTAAGTTTGTGTAAGTACGTGTAAGTGCGTGTAAGTGCGTGTAAGTGTGTGTAAGTACATGTAAGTGTGTGTAAGTACGTGTAAGTGCATGTACGTGCGTGTAAGTGCGTGTACGTGTGTGAAAGTATGCTTAAGTTCGTGTAAGTGTGTGTAAGTGTGTACAAGTGCGTATAAGTACGTATAAGTGCATGTAAGTGCGTGTAAGTGCGTGTAAGTGTGTGTAAGTTTGTGTTATTCGTGTATGTGTGTATAAGTGCGTGTAAGTACGTGTAAGTACGTGCAAGTACGTGTAAGTGCAAGTAAGTGCGTGTAAGTGCGTGTAAGTACGTGTAAGTGCGTGTACGTGCGTGTAAGTGCGTGTAAGTGCGTGTACGTGCTTGTACATTCGTGTAAGTGCGTGTAAGTGTGTGTGAGAACGTGTAAGCTTGTGTAAGTATGTGAAAGTGCGTGTAAGTGCGTGTAAGTACGTGTAAGTACGGTTTAAGTTTGTATAAGTGCGTGTAAGTGTATGTAAGTATGTGTAAGTTTGTGTAAGTTCGTGCAAGTGCGTATAAGTGCGTGTAAGTAGGTATAAGTGCATGTAAGTACGTGTTAGTGTGTGTTGGTGTGTATAAGTGTGTGTAAGTGCGTGTGAGTGTGTGTAAGTGCGTGTTAGTGTGTGTAAGTGCATGTAAGTGCGTGTAAGTGTGTGTAAGTACGTGTAAGTGCGTGTAAGTGCTTGTATGTGCAAGTAAGTGCGTGTAAGTATGTGTAAGTACATGTAAACACATGTAAGTGCGCGTAAGTACGTGCAAGTGTGTGTAGGTGGGTGTAAGTGCTTGCAAGTACAATTAAGTGAGTGTATTAGCGTGTAAGTGTGTATAAGTGCATGTAAGTGCGTGTAAGTATGTGTAAGTGCGTGTAAGTACGTGTAAGTAGTGTAAGTGTGTGTAAGTGCGTGTAAGTGTGTGTAATTATGTGTAAGTTCGTGTAAGTGCGTGTAAGTGCATGTAAATGCGTGTAAGTGCATCTAAGTGCATGTAAGTGCGTGTAATTTCATGTAAGTACGTGTAGGTGTGTATTAGTGCCTGTAAGTGTGTGATATTGTGTGTAAGTACGTGTAAGTGTGTGTAAGTGCATGTAAGTGTGTGTAAGTACATGTAAGTACGGGTAAGTATGCGTAAGTGTGTGTGAGTGTGTTTAAGTACGTGTAAGTGTGTGTAAGTCCGTGTAAGTGTATGTAAGTACGTTTAAGTGCGTGTAAGTGCGTGTGAGTGCGTGCAAGTGGGTGTGAGTGCGTGTAAGTGCGTGTAAGTATGTGTAAGTGCGTGTAAGTGCGTGTCCGTGTGGATCAGTGTGTGTAAGTACGTATAAGTTTGTGTAAGTACGTGTAAGTACGTGTAAGTGTGTGTAAGTTTATATAAGTGTGTGTAAGTGCGTGTATGTATGTGTAAGTGTGTGTAAGTGCGTGTAAGTGCGTGTAGGTGCGTGTAAGTCCGTGTAAGTACCTGTAAGGGCATGGAAGTGCATGTAAGTGCGTGTAAGTGCGTGTAAGTGCATGTGAGTGCGTGTAAGTGGATGTGAGTTCGTGTAGGTGCGTGTAAGTATGTGTAAGTGCGTGTAAGTGCGTGTCAGTACGTGTAAGTGCGTGTTAGTACGTGTAAGTTTGTGTAAGTACGTGTAAGTGCGTGTAAGTGCGTGTTCGTGTGTGTAAGTGTGTGTAAGTGCGTGTAAGTGCGTGTAAGTTTATGTAAGCGCGTGGAAGAGTGTGTAAGTGCTTGTAAGTGCGTGTAAGTATGTGTAAGTGGGTGTAAGTATGTGTAAGTGCATGTAAGTGCGTATAAGTTCGTGTAAGTACATGTAAGTGCGTGTAAGTGCGTGTAAATGCGTGTTTGTGCATGTAAGTGCATATAAAGTGCGTGGAAGTGTGACTTTTGTACGTGTAATTTCGTGTAAGTCCTTATAAGTGTGTGTAAGTGCGTGGAAGTGCATGTAAGTGCGTGAAAGTGTGTGTAAGTACGTGTAAGTGCGCATAAGTACGTGTAAGTGCGTATAAGTACGTGTAAGTGTGTGTTAGTGCATGGAAGTGCGTGTAAGTGTGTGAAAGTATGTGTAAGTGCGTGTAAGCACGTGTAAGTTCGTGTAAGTGCGTGTAAGTGAGTGTACGTTTGCATAAGTGCGTGCAAGTGAATGTAAGTGTGTGTAAGTGCGTGTAAGTTCGTGTAAGTACATGTAAGTATGTGTAGGTGTTTGTAAGTACGTGTAAGTGTGTGTAAGTACGTGTAAGTTTGTGTAAGTGCATGTAAGTGCGTGTAAGTGCGTCCGTGTAAGTGCGTGTAAGTGTGTGTTAGTACGTGTAAGTGTCTTTTAGTGTGTGTTAGTGCGTGTAAGTGTGTGTAAGTGCGTGTAAGTGCATGTAAGTGCATGTAAGTACGTGTAAGTGTGCGTACGTACTATGTGTGTGCAAGTACGTCTGTGTAAGTGCGTGTAAGTGTGTGTTAGTGCATGTAAGTGTGTGTAAGTGCGTGTAAGTGCGTGTAAGTGTGTGTAAGTACATGCAAGTTTGTGCAAGCGCATGTAAGTAAGTGTAAGTGTGCGTACGTGCGTGTAAGTGCGTGTAAGTACGTGTAAGTGTGTGTAAGTGCGTCTAAGTGTGTGTGAGCACGTGTAAGTGCATATAAGTATGTGTAAGTACGTGTAAGTGTGTGCAAGTGCGTGTAAGTGCGTGTCAGTGCGTGTAAGTGCGTGTAAGTGCGTCTAAGTTTGTGTGAGTGTGTGTAAGTGCATGTAAGTACGTGTAAGTGTGTATCAATGTGTGTAAGTATGTGTAAGTGTGTGTAAGTACGTGTAAGTGCGTATAGGTGCGTGTAAGTGCGTGTAGGTGCGTGTTAATTTGTATAAAGGCGTGGAAGTACGTGTAAGCACGTGTAAGTGCGTGTAAGTGGGTGTAACTGGGTGTAAGTGAGTGTAAGTATGTGTAAGTGCATGTAAGTGCGTATAAGTGTGTGCAAGTACTGTAAGTGCGTGTAAGTGCGTGAAAGTTTGTGTAAGTGCGTGTAAGTGGATGTAAGTTTGTGTAATTTTGTGTATGTGCGTGTAAGTGCGTGTAAGTGCGTGTAAGTACGTGTAAGTACGTGTAAGTGCGTATACGTGTGTGAAAGTACGTGTAAGTGCATGTAAGTGCGTGTAAGTGTGTGTAGGTGTGTGTAAGCGTGTGTAAGTTCGTATAAGTACGTGTAAGTGCGTGTACTTTCGTGTAAGTGCGTGTAAGTGCGTGTAAGTGCGTGTAAGTGCGAGTAAGTTCGTGTAAGTGTGTGTATGTGTGTGTAAGTGCATCCGTATAAGTGCGTGTAAGTGTGTGTTAGTGTGTGTAAGTGTGTGTAAGTGCATGTAATTGCGTGTAAGTGCGTGTAAGTGTGTTTAAGTGCATGCAAGTTTGTGTAAGTGCATGTAAGTACATGTAAGTGCCTGTAAGTGTGTGTAAGTGCGTTCAAGTGCATGTAAGTCTGTCTAAGTGCGTGTAAGTGTGTGTAAGTGCGTGTAAGTGTGTGTACGTACGTGTAGGTGTGTGTGAGCGTGTGTAAGTATGTGTAAGTGCATGTAAGTGCGTGTAAGTATGTGTAAGTGCGTGTAAGTACGTGTAAGTACGTGTAAGTGAATGTAAGTGCGTATAAGTATGTGTAAGTGCATGTAAGTACGTGTAAGTGCGTGTAGGTACGTGTAAGTGCGTGTAGGTGCATGTAAATTCGTGTAAATGTGTGGAAGTATGTGTAAGCGTGTGTAAGTGCGTGTAAGTGGGTGTAAGTATGTGTAAGTGCATGTAAGTGCGTGTAAGTTAATGTAAGTGCGTGTAAGTGCGAGTAAGTGCGTGTAAGTGCGTGTAAGTGTGTGAAAGTGCGTGTAAGTGTGTGTAAGTATGTGTAAGTGCATGTAAGTGTGTGTAAGTTTGTGTAAGTGCGTATAAGTGGGTGTAAGTGCGTGTAAGTGCATGTTAGTGTGAGTAAGTGCGTGTGAGTGCGTGTAAGTGCGTGTAAGTGCGTGTAAGTGCATGTAACTACATGTTAGTGCGTGTAAGTGTGTGTAAGTACGTGTAAGTGCATGTAAGTGCGTGTAAGTGCGTGTATGTGCGTGTAAGTACGTGCAAGTGCGAGCAAGTTCGTGTAAGTACGTCTAAGTCCATGTAAGTGCGTGTAAGTTCGTGTAAGTGTGTGTAAGTTCGTGTAAGTATGTGTAAGTACGTGTGAGTATGTGTAAGTGCGTGTAAGTGTGTGTAAGTGCGTGTAAGTACCTGTAAGTACGTTTAAGTGTGTGTAAGTTTGTGTAAGTGCATGTAAGTGCGTGTAAGTGTGTGTGAGTGTGTTTAAGTGTGTGTAAGTACGTGTAAGTGTGTGTAAGTGCATGTAAGTGCGAGTAAGTGCGTGTAAGTGCGTGTAAGTGCATGTAAGTGCGTCTAAGTGCATTTAAGTGCGTGTAAGTTCGTGTAAATGCGTGTAACTATGTGTAAGTGCGTGTAAGTACGTGTAAGCGCGTGTCAGTGTGTATAAGTGTGTATAAGTGCGTGTAAGTGCGTGTAAGTGCGTGTAAGTGCGTGTAAGTGCATGTAAGTGTGTGTAAGTGCGTGTACGATCGTGTAAGTGCGTGTAACGACGTGTAAGTGTGTGTAAGTGCATGTAAGTATGTGTAAGTGTGTATAAGTGCGGGTAAGTGCGTGTAAGTGCATGTAAGTGCGTGTAAGTGTGGGTAACTATGTGTAAGTACGTGTAAGCACATGTAAGTACGTTTAAGTATGTGTAAGTGCGTGTAAGTCCGTGTAAGTGCGTGTAAGTGTGTGTTAGTGCATATAAGTGTGTGTAAGTATGTGTAAGTGTGTATAAGTGGTTGTAAATGCGTGTAAGTGCGTATAAGTGTGTGTAAGTGTGTGTAAGTGCGTGTAAGTGCCTGTAAGTGCATGTGAGTGCGTGTAAATGCGTGTTAGTACGTGTAAGTGCATGTCAGTATGTGTAAGTGCGTGTAAGTTTGTGTAAGTGCGTGTAGGTGCATGTAAGTGCGGTTTATGTGCGTGTAGTTTTGTGTAAGTTTGCGTAAGTGCGTTCAAGTACGTGGAAGTGCGTGTAAGTGTGTATAAGTGTGTGTAAGTGCGTCTAAGTGCATGTAAGTGTGTGTATGTGTGTGTAAGTGCGTGTAAGTGCGTGTAAGTTTGTGTTAGTATGTGTTAGTGTGTGTTAGTGCGTGTAAGTGTGTGTAACTACGTGTAAGTGCGTGTAGCTATGTGTAAGTGCGTGTAGGTACGTGTAAGTGTGTGTAAGTACGTGTAAGTGCTCGTAAGTGTGTGTAAGTGCGTGTAAGTGCATGTAAGTACGTGTTAGTGCGTGTAAGTGTGTGTAAGTATGTGTAAGTGCATGTAAGTGCGTGTAAGTGCGTGTAAGTGCGTGTAAGTGCGTGCAAGTGCGAGCAAGTTCGTGTAAGTGCGTCTAAGTACGTGAAAGTGCGTGTAAGTGCGTGTAAGTTTGTGCAAGTATGTGTAAGTACGTGTGAGTATGTGTAAGTGTGTGTAAGTGTATGTAAGTGCGTGTAAGTGCGTGTAAGTGTGTGTAAGTTTGTGTAAGTGCGTGTAAGTGGGTTTTAGTGCATGTAAGTGTGTGTAAGTGTGTGTAAGTACGTGTAAGTGTGTGTAAGTACGTGTAAGTGTGTGCAAGTGCATGTAAGTGCGAGTAAGTACGTGTAAGTGCATGTAAGTGCGTATAAGTGCATGTAAGTGCATGTAAGTGCATGTAAGTGCGTGTAAGTTCGTGTAAGTGTGTGTAACTATGTGTAAGTGCGTGTAAGTATGTGTAAGTGTGTATCACTGTGTGTAAGTGTGTATACGTATGTGTAAGTGTGTGTAAGTGCATGTAAGTGCGCGTAAGTGCGTGTAAGTGCATGTAAGTGTGTGTAAGTGTGCGTAACTATGTGTAAGTACGTGTAAGTGCGTGTAAGTGTGTTTAAGTATGTGTAAGTGCGTGTAAGTCCGTGTAAGTGCGTATAAGTGTGTGTCAGTGCATATAAGTGCGTGTAAGTATGTGTAAGTGTGTGAAAGTACGTGTAAATGTGTGTAAGTGCGTGTAAGTGTATGTAAGTGCGTGTAAGTGCATGTAAGTACCTGTAAGTACGTGTGAGTGCGTGTAAATGTGTGTTAGTACGTGTAAGTGCGTGGCAGTACGTGTAAGTGCGTGTGAGTGCATGTAAGTGCGTGAAAGTGCGTGAAAGTACGTGCAAGTGCATGTTAGTATATGGAAGTGTGTGTAAGTGCGTGTAAGTGCATGTAAGTGTGTGTAAGTGCGTATAAGTGCGTGAATGTGTGTGGAAGTGCATGTAAGTGCGTGTAAGTGTGTGCGTGTAAGTGCGTGTAAGTGCGTGTAAGTACGTGTAAGTGCGTGTAAGTGCATGGAAGTATGTGTTAGTGCGTGTTAGTGCGTGTAAGTGTGTGTAACTACGTCTAAGTGCGTGTAACTGGGTGTAAGTGCGTGTAGGTGTGTGTAAGTGTGTGTAAGTCCGTGTAAGTACGTGTAAGTGCGTGTAAGTGCATGTTAGTGCGTGTAAGTACGTGTTAGTGCGTGTAAGTGTGTATAAGTACGTGTAAGTGTGTGTAAGTGCGTGTAAGTGTGTATAAGTACGTGTAAGTGCGTGCAAGTGCGAACACGTTCGTGTAAGTGCGTCTAAGTGCGTGTTAGTGCGTGTAAGTGTGTGTAAGTGCGTGTAAGTTTGTGTAAGTATGCATAAGTACGTATGAGTATGTGTAAATGCGTGTAAGTCCGTGTAAGTGCGTGTAAGTACGTGTAAGTGCATGTAAGTGTGTGTAAGTTTTTGTAAGTGCGTGTAAGTGCATGTAAGTGCGTGTAAATGTGTGTAAGTGTGTGTAAGTACGTGTAAGTATGTGTAAGTACATGTAAGTGTGAGTAAGTGCGTGTAAGTGCGTGTAAGTGCATGTAAGTGCGTCTAAGTGCATGTAAGTGCGTGTAAGTTCATGTAAGTACGTGTAACTATGTGTAAGTGCATGTAAGTACGTGTAAGTGCGTGTCAGTGCGTGTAAGTGCGTGTAAGTATGTGTAAGTGCGTACAAGTGCGTGTAAGTGGGTGTAAGTGCGTGTAAGTGCGTGTAAGTGCGTGTAAGTGTGTGTACGTTTGTGTAAGTGCGTGTAAGGACATGTAAGTACGTGTAAGTGTGTGTAAGTATGTGTAAGTGTGTACAAGTGCGGGTAAGTACGTGTAAGTGCATGTAAGTACGTGTAAGTGCGTGTAACTATGTGTAAGTGCGTGTAAGTGTGTGTAAGTATGTGTAAGTATGTCTAAGTGCGTGTAAGTCCGTGTAAGTGCGTATAAGTGTGTGTCAGTGCGTATACGAACATGTAAGTATGTGTAAGTACGTGTAAGTACGTGTAAGTGCGTGTAAGTGCGTGTAAGTGCATGTAAGTACGTGTAAGCACGTGTATGTGTGTGTAAGTGCGTGTGAGTGCGTGTGAGTGCGTGTAAATATTTGTTAGTACGTGTAAGTGCGTGTCAGTACGTGTAAGTGTGTGTAAGTTTGTGTAAGTGCGTGTAAGTGTGTGAAAGTACATGTAAGTGTGTGTAAGTAGGTGGAAGTGTGTGTAAGTGCGTGTAAGTACATGTAAGTGTGTGTAAGTGCGTATAAGTGCGTGTAAGTGTGTGGAAGTGCGTGTAAGTGTGTGTAAGTACGTTGAAGTATGTGTAAGTGCATGTACGTGCTTGTAAGTGCGTGTAAGTGTGTGTAAGTGCGTATAAGTGCGTGTAAGTGCAGGTAAGTGCGTATAAGTGCGTATAAGTGCGTATAGGTGCGTGTAAGTTCCCCTAATTGCGTATAAGTGTGTGTACGTTTGTGTAAGTGTATGTATGTGCGTATAAGTACGGTTAGGTATGTGCAAGTCGTGTAAGTGCGTATAAGTATGTGTAAGTGCATGGAAGTGCATGTAAGTGCGTGTAAGTGCGTGTAAGTACGTGTAAGTGCGTGTGAGTCCGTGTAAGTGCATGTAAGTGCGTGTAAGTGCGTGTAAGTGCATGTAAGTATGTGCAAGTATGTGTAAGTACGTGCAAGTACGTTTAAGTGTGTGTAAGTGCGTGTTAGTGCATGTAAGTGCGTGTAAGTGCATGTAAGTGTGTGTAGATGTGCGTAGGTGCATGAAGGTTCGTGTAAGTGTGTGTAAGTACGTGTAAGTACGTGTAAGTGCATGTAAGTACGTGTAAGTGCATGTAAGTGTGTGTAAGTGCGTGTAAGTGTGTGCAAGTGCGTGTAAGTATGTGTAAGTGCGTGTAAGTGCGTGTAAGTGTGTGTAAGTGTGTGTAAGTTTGTACAAGTGCGTGTAAGTATGTGTAAGTGCATGTTAGTGCATGTAAGTGCGTGTAAGTGTGTGTAAGTGCGCATAAGTGCGTGTAAGGTTGTGTAAGTACATGTAAGTGCGTGTATGTGCGTGTAAGTTTGTGGAAGTACGTGTAAGTGTGTGTAATTGCGTGTTAGTGCGTTTAAGTGCGTGTAAGTGCGTGTAAGTACGTGTAAGTGTGTGTAAGTGTGTGTAAGTGTGTGTAAGTGCGTGTAAGTGCGTGTAAGTGTGTATAAGTGCGTGCAAGTGTGTGTAAGTGCATGTAAGTGCGTGTCAGTGCATGTCAGTGTGTGTAAGTACGTGTAAGATTGTGTAAGTACGGGTAAGTCCGTGTAAGTACGTGTAAGTGCGTGTCAGTGCGTGTAAGTGCGTGTAAGTTTGTGTAGGTGCAGGTAAGTGCGTGTAGGTACATGTAAGTGCGTGTAAGTGCGTGTAAGTTTGTGTAAGTGTATGTAAGTGTGTGTAAGTACATGTAAGTGCGTGTGAGTGCGTGTAAGTATGTGTAAGTGCATGTAAGTTTGTGTAAGTGCATGTAAGTGCGTGTAAGTCCGTGTAAGTGTGTATAAGTGCCTGTAAGTGCGTGTAAGTTCGTCTAAGTGTGTGTAAGTGCGTGTAAGTGCGTGTAAGTGCGTATAAGTGCATGTAAGTGCATGGAAGTGTGGGAGGGCGTGTAAGTACGTGTAAGTGCGTGTAAGTGTGTCTAAGTCCGTGCAAGTGTGTGCAAGTGCGTATAAGTACGTGTAAGTGCGTATAAATGCGTGTCAGTGCGTGTAAGTGTGTGTAAGTTTGTGTAAGCGTGGGTAAGTGTGTTTAAGTGCGTGTAAGTATGTGTAGGTACGTGTAAGTGCGTGTAAGTACGTGTAAGTACGTGTAACTGTGTGTAACTGTGTGTAAGTATGTATAAGTGCGTGTAAGTTGGTGTAAGTGCGTTTAAGTGCGTGTAAGTGCGTGTAAGTGCACGTAAGTACGTGTAAGTGTGTAAAAGTGTGTAAACGTGCGTGTAAGTATGTGTAAGTGCGTGTAAGTGCCTGTACATTTGCGTAAGTGTGTGCACGTTCGTGTAAGTGTGTGTAAGTGCGTGTACAGTTTTGTAAGTACATTTAAGGTCGTGTAAGTGTGTGTAAGTGCGTGTAAGTGTATGTAAGTATGCCTAAGTGCGTGTAAGTACGTGTAAGTACGTGTAAGTGCGTGTAAGTGCATGTAAGTTCGTGTAAGTACGTGGAAGTACGCGTAAGTGTGTGTAAGTATGTGTAAGTGCGTGTAAGTGCGTGTAAGAGCGTGTAAGTACGTGTAAGTACGTGTAAGTACGTGTAAGTGAGTGTAAGTGCGTGTATGTGCGTGTAAGTGTGTGTAAGTGTGTGTAAGTACGTGTAAGTGTGTGTAATTTTGTGTAAGTGTATGTAAGTGCGTGTAAGTGCATGTAAGTGCGTGTAAGTGCATGTAAGTGCGCGTAAGTGTGTAGAAGTGCATAAACGTGTGTGTAAGTGCATGTAAGTGCGTGTAAGTGTGTGTAAGTTCGCATAAGTACGTGTACATTCGTGTAAGTGTGTGTAAGTGCGTGTAATTGTGTTTAAGTGCGTGTAAGTTCTTGTAAGTGCGTGTAAGTGCGTGTAAGTTCATGTAAATATGCGTAAGTATGTGTAAGTACGTGTAAGTGCGTGTAAGTGCGTGTAAGTACGTGTAAGTGCGTGTAAGTGCGTGTAAGTGCGTGTAAGTGTGTGTACGATCGTGCAAGTGTGTGTAAGTTCGTATAAGTGCGGGTAAGTACGTGCAAGTCGTGTAAGTACGTATAAGTGTGTGTAAGTGCGTGGAAGTGCGTGTAAGTGCGTATAAGTGCGTGTAAGTGCGTGTAAGTACGTGTGAGTTTGTGTAAGTGCATGTAATTGCGTGTAAGTGCGTGTAAGTGCATGTAAGTATGTACAAGTGCGTGTAAGTGCGTGTAAGTACAAAAGTGCGTGTAAGTGCGTGTAAGTGCATGTAGGTGCGTGTAAGTGTGTGTAAGTGTGTGTAGGTGCACGTAGGTACGTGTAAGTGTGTATAAGTGCGTGTAATTGCGTGTAAGTGTATGTAAGTGGGTGTAAGTACGTGTAAGTGTGTGCAAGTACGTGTAAGTACGTGTAATTCTGATTAAGTGTATGTTAGCACGTGTAAGTGTGTGTAAGTGCGTGTAAGTTCGTGTAAATGCGTGTAAGTATGTGTAAGAGCATGTTAGTGCATGTAAGTGCATGTAAGTGCATGTAAGTGCGTGTAAGTGTGTGTAAGTGCGTGTAAGTTCGTGTAAGTATGTGTAAGTGCGTATAAGTGCGTGTAAGTGTATGGAAGTACATGTAAGTGTCTGTAAGTGCGTGTTAATACGTGTAAGTGCATGTAAGTGTGTGTAAGTACGTGTAAGTGTGTGTAAGTGTGTGTAAGAGCGTGTAAGTGCGTGTAAGTGCCTGTAAGTGTGTGTAAGAGCGTGAACGTGTGTGTAAGTGCATGTAAGTGCGTGTCAGTGCGTGTAAGTACGTGTATGTGTGTGTAAGTGCATGTAAGTTCATGTAAGTGCGGGTATGTGCATATAGGTACATGTAAGTGTGTGTAAGTTCGTGTAAGTTTTTGTTTGTGCATGTAAGTGCGTGTAAGTGCGTGTAAGAAAGTGCAAGTACGTGTAAGTGTGTGTAAGTGTGTGTAAGTTCGTGTAAGTGCGTGTAAGTGCGTGTAAGTGCGTTTGAAAGCGTATAAGTACCTGTAAGTACGTGTAATTTTGTCTTAGTGTGTGTAAGTGCGTGTAAGTACGTGTTAGTACGTGGAAGTGTGGAAGGGTGTGTAAGTATGTGTAAGTGCGTGTAAGTGTGTGTAAGTCTGTGCAACTGTGTGTAAGTGCGTGTAAGTGCATTTTAGTGCCTGTAAATGCATGTCAGTGCGTGTAAGTGTGTGTAAGTTTGTGAAAGTACGGGCAAGTGTGTGTAAGTACGTGTAAGTACATGTAAGTGCATCTAAGTGCGTGCAAGTGTGTGTAAGTGCGTGTAAGTGTGCGTAAGTACGTGTATGTGCGTGTAAGTGTGTATAACTGCGTGTTAGTATGTGTAAGTGCGTGTAAGTTGTATAAGTGCGTGTAAGTGCGTGTAAGTGCATACAAGTTCGTGTAAGTGTGTGTAAGTGCGTGTAAGTGCATGTAAATGCATGTAAATGTACGTAAGTACGTGTGAGTACATGTACGTGCGTGTAAGTGCGTGTAAGTGCGTGTAAGTGCGTGTAAGTGCGTGTCAGTGCGTGTAAGTTTGCGTAAGTGCGTGTAAGTGTGTGTACGTTCGTGTAAGTGTGTGTAAGTGCGTATAAGTGCGGGTAAGTAAGTGCAAGTCGTGTAAGTACGTAGAAGTGCGTGTAAGTGCGTGTAAGTGCGTGGAAGTGCGTGTAAGTGCGTGTAAGTGTGTGTAAGTGCGTGTAAGTGCGTGTTAGTTCGTGTAAGTGCATGTAAGTGCCTATAAGTGCTTGTAAGTGCATGTAAGTATTTACACGTGCGTGTAAGTGCGTGTAAGTGCAAAAGTGCGTGTAAGTGCATGTAAGTGTGTGTAAATGTGTGTAGGTATGCGTAGGTGCATGAAAGTTTGTGTAAGTGTGTGTAAGTGTTTATAAGTGTGTGTAAGTGCGTGTAAGTGTGTTTAAGTGCATATAAGTGCTTGTCAGTATGTGTAAGTGTGTGCAAGTACGTGTAAGTGCGTGTAAGTGCGTGTAAGTACGTGTAAGTGCGTGTAAGTGCATGTAAGTTCGTGTAAGTGTGTGTAAGTATGTGTAAGTGCATGTTAGTACATGTAAGTGCGTGTAAGTGCGTGTAAGTGTGTGTTAATGCGTGTAAGTGCGTGTAAGTGTGTGCAAGTTTGTGTAAGTACGTGTAAGTGCGTGTAAGTGCGTGTAAGTGTGTGTAAGTGCGTGTAAGTGCGTGTAAGTGCATGTAAGT
>SZWC01009644.1:82401-98252 GCA_023375785.1 Penium margaritaceum
TGTAGAAGTGCGTGTAAGTGCGTGTAAGTGCGTGTAAGTGCGTGTGTGTGTGTGTGTGTAAGTGCATGTAAGTGTGTGTAAGTGCATGTAAGTGCGTGTCAGTGCGTGTCAGTGCGTGTAAGTACGTCTAAGTTTGTTTAAGCGCGGGTAAGTATGTGTAAGTATGTGTAAGTGTGTGTCAGTGCGTGTAAGTGCGTGTAAATTCGTGTTAGTGTGGGTAAGTATGTGTAGGTGCGTGTAAGTGCATGTAAGTACGTGTAATTTTGTGTAAGTGCGTGTAAGTACATGTAAGTGCATGTAAGCATGTGTGAGTGCGTGTAATTGCGTGTAAGTACGTATAAGTTCTTGTAAGTGCGTGTAAGTGCGTGTAAGTGCATGTAAGTGCGTATAAGTGCGTGTAAGTACGTGTAAGTTCGTGTAAGTGTGTGTAAGTACGTGTAAGTGCGTGTAAGTGCATGGAAGTGTGGAAGGACGTGTAAGTGCGTGTAAGTATGTGTAAGTACGTATAAGTTCATGCAAGTGCGTGTAAGTGCGTGTAAGTACGTGTAAATGCGTGTCAGTGCGTGTAAGTATTTGTAAGTTCGTGTAAGTTTTTATAAGTGCGTGTAAGTGCGTGTAAGTACGTGTAAGTGTGTGTAAGTGTGTGTATGTGCGTGTAAGTGTATGTAACTGCGTGTAAGCACGTGTAAGTGCGTATACGTTTGTGTACGTGCGTGTAAGTACGTGTAAGTGCATGTTAGTGCGTGTAAGTGCATGTAAGTGTGTGTAAGTGCGTGTAAGTGCGTGTAAGTGCGTGTAAGTGTGTGAAAGTGCGTGTAAGTGCGTGTAAGTGTGTGTAAGTGCGTGTAGGTGTGTGTAAGTGCGTGTAAGTTCATGTTAGTGCACGTATGTGCACGTAAGTGTGTGTAAGTGTGTGTAAGTGGGTGTAAGTGCGTGTAAGTGCGTGTAGGTGCGTGTAAGTTTGTGTAAGTGCGTGTAAGTACGTGTAAGTACGTGTATGGAAGTGTGTATAAGTGCATGTTACTGCATGTAAGTGTGTGTAGGTACGTGTAACTGTGTGAAAGTGTGCGTATGTGCGTGTAAGTGCGTGTAAGTACATGTAAGTGCCAGTAAGTGCATGTAATGGCGTGTAAGTACATGTAAGTGCTTGTAAGTGCGTGTAAGTACCCGTAAGTGCATGTAAGTGTGTGTAAGTTCGTATAAGTGCGTGTATGTATGTGTAAGTGTGTGTTAGTGCATGTAAGTGTGTGTAAGTGTGTTTAAGTATGTTCAACTTGATGTAAGTATGTGTAAGTGCGTGTAAGTGTGTGTAAGTGCGTGTAAGTGTGTGTAACTGCCAGTAAGTGCGTGTAAGTGCGTGTAAGTACGTGTAAGTGCGTGTAAGTACGTGTAAGTGCGTGTAAGTACGTGTAAGTGCTTGTAAGTACGTGTAAGTGCGTGTAAGTGTGTGTAAGTGCGGATAAGCGCGTGTAAGTACGTGTCAGTACGTGTATGTGCATGTAAGTTCGTATAAGTGCGGGTAAGTGCGTGAAAGTGAGTGTAAGTGTGTGTAAATACGTGTAAGTATGTGTAAGTGCGTGTAAGTGTGTGTACGTGTGTAGAAGTGCGTATAAGTGCGTGTAAGTGCATGTAAGTACGTGTAAGTATGTGTAAGTGCATGTAAGTGTGTATAAGTGCGTGGAAGTGCGTGGAAGTACGTGCAAGTATGTGGAAGTGCATGTAAGTGCCTGTAAGTACGTGTAAGTGCGTGTAAGTACGTGTGAGTACGTGTAAGTGCGTGTAAGTATGTGTAAGTGCGTGTAAGTACGTGTAAGTACGTTTAAGTGCATGTAAGTGCATGTATTTGCATGCAAGTGCGTGTAAGTATGTGAAAGTGCGTGTAAGTACTTGTAAGTGCATGTAAGTACGTATAAGTGTGTGTAAGTACGTGTAAGTGTGTGTAGGTGCGTGTAGGTACGTGTAGGTGCGTGAAAGGTCGTGTATGTACATGTAAGTGTGTTTAAGTGCGTGTAAGTGTGTGTAAGTGTGTGCTAGTGCGTGTAAGTGCGTGTAAGTTTGTGCAAGTGTTTGTAAGTGCATGTAAGAGCGTGTAAGTGTGTGTAAGTACGTGTAAGTACGTGTAAGTTCATGTAAGTATGTGTAAGTGCGTGTGAGTGTGTATAAGTGCGTGTAAGTGTGTGTAAGTGCGTGTAAGTGCGTGTAAGTGTGTATAAGTGGATGTAAGTTTGTGTAAGTGCGTGTAAGTGTGTGTAACTGCGTGTAAGTATGTGTAAGTATGTGTAAGTGTGTATAAGTGCATGTAAGTGCGTATAAGTGCGAGTAAGTGTGTGTAAGTGCGTGTAAGTGCGTCTAAGTGTGTGTAAGTGCATGTAAGTGCGTGTAAGTTTGTGTAAGTGCATGTAACTATGTGTAAGTAGGTGTAAGTACGTGTAAGTGCATGTCGGTGGGTATAAGTGTGTGTAAGTGCGTGTAAGTGTGTGTAAGTGCGTGTATGTGCGTGTATGTGCGTGTAAGTGCGTGTAACTACGTGTAAGTGTGTGTAAGTGCGTGTAAGTGCATGTAACTATGTGTAAGTGCGTGTAAGTCCGTGTAAGTGCGTGTAAGTGCGTGTCAGTGCGTGTAAGTGCGTGTAAGTACGTGCAAGGTCGTGTAAGTGTATGTAAGTGTGTGTAAGTGCGTGTAAGTGTGTGTAAGTTTGTGTAAGCATGTGCAAGTGTGTGTAAGTGTGTGTAAGTGCGTGTGAGTGTGTGTAATTGTGTGTTAGTGTGTCTAAGTGTGTGTCAGTGTGTGCAAGTGTGTGTAAGTTCGTGTAAGTGCATGTAAGTGCATATAAGTATGTGAAAGTGTGTGTAATTGCGTGTAAGTATATGGAAGTGTGTGTAAGTGCGTGTAGGTGCGTGTAAGTGCGTGTAAGTGTGTATAAGTGCGTGTAAGTGTGTGGAAGTACCTGTAAGTGTGTGTAAGTGTGGTTAAGTATGTATAAGTACGTATAAGTGCGTGTAAGTGCATGTAAGTGCGAATAAGTGCGTGTAAGTGCGTTTAAGTGCGTGTAGGTGCGTATAAGTGCGTGTAAGTTCATGTAAGTACGTGTGAGTGTGTGTACGTTTGTGTAAGTGTTTGTAAGTGCGTATACATGCATGTAAGTTCATGCAAGTCGTATAAGTGTGTGTAAGTGCGTGTGAGTGTGTGGAAGTGCGTGTAAGTGCGTGTTAGTACGTGTAAGTGCGTGTAAGTGCGTGTTAGTTCGTGTAAGTGCATGTAAGTGCGTGTAAGTTCGTGTAAGTTCATGGAAGTGTGTGTAAGTACGTGTAGGTGCGTGTAAGTGTGTGTAAGTGTGTGTATGTTTTTTTAAGTGTGTGCAAGTGTATGTAAGTGTGTTGAAGTACGTGTAAGTGCGTGTAAGTGCGTGTAAGTACGCGTAAGTGCATGTAAGTGCGTGTAAGTGCGTGTAAGTGCGTGTAAGTACGTGTAGGTGTGTGTAGGTACGTGAAAGTTTGTATAAGTGTGTGTAAGTGCGTATAAGTGCGTGTAAGTATGTGTAAGTGTGTGTAAGTGTGTATAAGTGTGTGTAAGTGTGTGTAACTGTATGCAAGTGCGTGTAAGTGCGTGTAAGTACGTGTAAGTACGTGTAAGTACGTGTAAGTGCATGGAAGTGTGTTTAAGTTTGTGTAAGTACGTGTAAGTATGTGTAAGTGCGTGTTAGTGCATGAAAGTGCGTGTAAGTTCGTGTAAGTATGTGTAAGTGCGTATAACTGCATGTAAGTTCGTGTAAGTGCGTGTAAGTGCATGTAAGTGCGTGTGAGTGTGTGGAAGTGCGTGTAAGTGCATATAGGTGCGTGTTAGTGCGTGTATGTGCACATTTGTTTATGTAGGTGCGTGTAGGTGCGTGTAAGTATGTGAAAATGCGTGTAAGTGCGTGTAAGTATGTGTAAGTGCGTGTCAATGCGGGTAAGTGCGTGTAAGTGCGTGTAAGTGCATGTAAGTGTGTGTCAGTGCATGTACGTTCGTGTAAGTGCGGGTAAGTGCGTGTAGGCACGTGTAAGTATGTGTAAGTGCATGTAAGTTCGTGTAAGTGCGTGTAAGTACGGATAAGTGCGTGTAGGTGCGTGTAAGTGCGTGTAAGTGCGTGTAAGTTCGAGTAAGTACGTGTAAGTGCGTGTAAGTGCATATAAGTGCATGTAAGTGCGTATAAGTGCGTGTAAGTGCGTGTAAGTTCGTCTAAGTGTGTGTAAGTGCGTATAAGTGCGTGTAAGTGCGTATAAGTGCGTATAAGTGCGTGGAAGTGTGTTAGTGTGTGTAAGTACATGTAAGTGTGTGTAAGTGCGTGTACGTTCGTGCAAGTTCATGTAAATGTGTATAAGTGCGTGTAAGTGTGTTTTAGTGTGTGGAAGTGCGTATAAGTGTGTGTAAGTGTGTGTAAGTGCGTGTAAGTGCGTGTAAGTGTGTGTAAGTGCGTGTAAGTTTGTGTAAGTGTGTGTAAGTACGTGTAAGTGCGTTTTTGTACGTGTAAGTTTGTGTAAGTGCATGTAAGTGCGTGTAAGTGCGTGTAAGTACGTGTAAGTTCGTGAAAGTGCGTGTACGTGCGTGTACGTACATGTACGTACGTGTACGTGCATGTAAGCGCGTGTAAGTGTGTGTAAGTGCGTGTAAGTGCGTGTAAGTGCATGTAAGTGTGTGTGGTTGTGTGTAAGTTCGTGTAAGTACGTGTAAGTACGTGTAAGTGCATGTAAGTATGTGTAATCACGTGTAAGTGTGTGGAACTTCGTGTAAGCATGTGTAAGTGTGTGTATGTGCGTGTAAGTACGTGTAAGTGTGTGTAAGTATGTGTAAGTTTGAGTAAGTGCCTGTAAGTTCATGTAAGTGCGTGTAAGTACGTGTAAGTGCGTGTAAGTGCGTGTAAGTGCGTGAATGTGCGTGTAAGTACGTATGAGTACGTCTAAGCGCAAGTAAGTGCGTGTAAGTGCATGTAAGCACATGTAAGGGTGTGTGAGTGCGTGCAAGTATGTGTTAGTGCGTGTAAACTCGTGTAAGTTCATGTAAGTATACGTAAGAGTGTGTAAGTACGTGTAAGTGTGTGTAAGTACGTGTAAGTGCGTGTAAGTGCGTTTAAGTTCGTGTAAGTGCGTGTAAGTGCGTTTAAGTGCATGTAAGTGCGTGTAAGTTTGTGGAAGTGCGTGTAAGTGCGTAGGTGCAGGCACCGTAGGCGCAGGCGCAGGCACCGTAGGCCCAGGCGCAGGCAACGTAGACGCAAGCGCAAACACCTTAGGCGCAGGCACAGGCACCGTGGGCGCAGGCGCAGGCATCGTAGGCACAGGCGCAGGCACCGTAGGGGCAGGCACAGGCACCGTAGGCGCGACCACAGGCCCTGTAGGCGCAGGCGTAGGCACCGTAGGTGCAGGCGTAAGCACCGTAGGCACAGAAGGACGCATGCAGTCTAGGCACAGATGCAGGCACCTTATGCACAGGTGTAAGTACCGTAGGCGTAGTCGCAGGCATCGTAGGAGCAGGTGCAAGCACCGTAGGCGCAGGTGCACGCACCTTAGGCGCAGGCGCAGGCACCATAGGCGCAGGCACAGGCACCGTAAGCGCAGGCGCAGGCACTGTAGGCGCAGGCCCAGGCACCTAGGCGAAGGTGCAGGCACCATAGGCGTAAGCGCAGGCATCGAAGGCGTAGGCGCAGGCACCGTAGGCGCAGGTGGAAGCTCCGTAGACGCAAGCACAGGCACCGTAGGCACAGGCGCAGGCACCGTAGTCGTAGTTACCATAGGCGCAGGCGCAGGCACAGTAGGCGCAAGAGCAAGCACTGTAGGCGTAGGCGCAGGCACCGTAGGTGCGGGCGCAGGCACCGTAGTTGCAGGCACATGCACTTTAGGCGCATGTGAAGGCACCGTAGGCGCAGGCGTAGGCACCGTAGGCACAAGCGCAGGCACCGTAGGCGCAGGCGCAGGCTCCATAGACAAAGGCGCAGGCACGGTAGGCGTAGGTACAGGCAACGTATGCGCAGGCGCTCGCACCGCAGGCACAGGCGCAGGTGCAGGCACCGTAGGCGCAGGCGCAGGCGCAGGCACCTTAGGCGCAGCCGCAAACACCGTAGATGCAGGCGTAGGCACCATAGGTGCAGGCGTAGGCACTGTAGGTGCAGGCACAGGCACGGTAGGCGCAGGCACAGGCGCCATAAGCGCAAGCGCAGGCACCGTAGGCGCAGGCGCAGCCACTCTAGGCGCAGATGCAGGCACCGTAGACGCAGCCGCAAGCATCGTAGGCGCAGGCACAGGCACCATAGGCGCAGGCGCAGGCACCACAGCCGTAGGCACAGGCACCATAGGCGCAGGCGCAAGCACCATAGGCACAGGTGCAGGCACCATAGGCGAAGGTGCACGCACCGTAGGCGCAGGCGCAGGCAATACAGGCGCAGGCACAGGCACCGTAGGCGTAAGCGCAGGCACCCTAGTTGCAGGCGGGAGCACCGTAGGCGCAGGCGCGGGCACCGTAGACGCAGGCACAGGCAATGTAGGCACATTTACCGTAGGCACAGGCGCAGGCACGTAGGCGCAGGCGCAGGCACCATAGGCGCAGGCCGAGGAACCTAAGGCGCAGGCGCAGGCACTGTAGGCGCATTTGCAGGCACCATAGGCGCAGGCTCAGGCATGGTAGGCGCAGGCGCAGGCACCGTAGGCACAAGCACAGGCACCGTAGGCGAAGGCCTAGTAGGCGCACGTCCAGGCACGTAGGCACAGGCGCAGGCACCTAGGCACAGGTGCAGCCACCATAGGCGCAGGCGCAGGCACCATAGGCGCAGGCGCAGGTACCGTAGGTGCAAGCACAGGCACCGTAGGCACAGGCGCAAGCACCGTAGGCGCAGGCGCAGGCACCGTGGTGCAGGTGCTGGCACCGTAGGCTGAGACACAGGCACCGTAGGCGCAGGCGTAGGCAGCGTACATACAAGCGCAGGCACCGTAGGCGTAGGCACAGGCACCATAGGCGCAGGGACAAGCACCGTAGGCACAGGCGCAGGCACCGTAGGCGCAGGCTTAAGCATTGTAGGCGCAGGCGCAAGCACCATAGGCGCAGGCTAAGGCACCGTAGGCACTGGCCCAGGCACCGTAGGCGCAGGCGCAGGCACTTTAGGTGCAGTCAAAAGCACCGTAGGTGCAAGCGCAGGCACCGTGGGTGCTTGCACAAGGCACCGTAGGCGCAGGCGCAGGCACCATAGGCACAGGCACAGTCACCGTAGCCACAGTTACCGTAGGCATAGGCGCAAGCACCGTAGGCGCAGGCGTATTCACCGTAGGTACAGGCCCAGGCACCGTAGGCGCAGGTGCAGGCACTTTAGGAACAGGCACAGGTACTGTAGGCATAGGCGCAAGCACCGTAGGCGCAGGTGTAAGCACCGTATGCGCAGGCGCAGGCACTGTAGGCGCAGGCTTAGGCACCGTAGGCACAGGCACAGGCACCATAGGTGCAGGCGCATGCACCGTAGGCGCAGGCGTAGGCACCTTAGGTGTAGGTGCAGGCACCGTAGGCGCAGGCGCAGGCACCGTATGTGCAGGCGCAGGCACCGTAGTCTCCGGTGCAAGCAGCGTAGGCGCAGACCCAGGCATTGTAGGCGCAGACGCAGGCACCGTAGGCGCAGGCGTAGGCTCCATAGGCGTAGGCGCATGCACCGTACGTGCAAGAGCAGACACCATAGGCGCAAGCGCATTTACCGTACGCGCAAGCGCAGACCGTAGACGCAGGCGCAGACACTGTAGGTAAAGGCGCAGCCACCGTAGGCACAGGCGTAGGCACCTAGACGCGGGCGCAGGCACCTAGGCACAGGCGCAGGCACCTAGACGCATGCGCAGGCATAGTAGGTGCAGACACAGGCACCGTAGGTGCAGGCGCAGGCACCGTAGGCGCAGGCGCAGGCACCATAGGTGCAAGCGCAGACACTGCAGGCGCAGGCGCAGGCACCAAAGGCGTAGGCGCAGGCATCGTAGGCACAGTTACCGTAGGCGCACGCGCAGGCTTATAGGCGTAGGCGCAGGCACCGTAGGCGCAGGCTGGGGAACCTTGGGCGCAGGCGCAGGCACAATAGGCGCAGGTGCAGGCACCATAGGCGTAGGCTCAGGCATGGTAGGCGTAGGCGCAGGCACCGTAGGCGCAAGCATAGGCACCGTAGGCGCAGGCGCAGGCACCGAAGGCGCAGGCGCAGGCATCGTAGGCACAGGTACCGTAGGCGCACGCGCAGGCTTATAGGCGTAGGCGCAGGCATGGTAGGCGTAGGCGCAGGCACCGTAGGCGCAGGCGCAGGCACCGAAGGCGCAGGCGCAGGCATCGTAGGCACAGGTACCGTAGGCGCACGCGCAGGCTTATAGGCGTAGGCGCAGGCATGGTAGGCGTAGGCGCAGGCACCGTAGGCGCAGGCGCAGGCACCGAAGGCGCAGGCGCAGGCATCGTAGGCACAGGTACCGTAGGCGCACGCGCAGGCTTATAGGCGTAGGCGCAGGCATGGTAGGCGTAGGCGCAGGCACCGTAGGCGCAGGCGCAGGCACCGGAGGTGCAGACGCAGGCACCATAGGCGCAGGCGCAGGCACCGTAGGCGCAGGCGCAGGCACCGTAGGCGCAGGCTGGGGAACCTTGGGCGCAGGCGCAGGCACAATAGGCGCAGGTGCAGGCACCATAGGCGTAGGCTCAGGCATGGTAGGCGTAGGCGCAGGCACCGTAGGCGCAAGCATAGGCACCGTAGGCGCAGGCCCAATAGGCGCAGGCCCAAGCACCCAGGCGCAGAAGCAGGCACCTAGGCACATGCGCAGGCACCGGAGGTGCAGGCGCAGGCACCATAGGCGCAGGCGCAGGCACCGTTGGCGCAGGCACAGGCACCGTAGGCGCAGGCGCAGGCACCGTAGGCGCAGGCGCACGCACCGTGGCGCAGGTGCTGGCACTGTAGGCTGAGGCGCAGGCACCTTAGGCGGAGGCGCAGGCAGCGTACGTGCAGGCGCAGGCACTGTAGGCGCAGGCGCAGGCACCATAGGCGCAGGCGTAGGCACCGTAGGCACAGGCGCAAGCAATATAGGCACAGGCACAAGCACCATAGGCGCAGGTTAAGGCACCGTAGGCACTGGCCCAGGCACCGTAGGCGCAGGCGCAGTCACTTTAGGTGCAGGCGCAAGCACCGTAGACGCAGGCGCAGGCAACGTAGGCGCTTGCACAAGGCACCGTAGGCGCAGGCACAGGCACCATAGGCGCATGCACAGTGATCGTAGCCACAGTACCGTAGGCGTGGGCGCAAGCACCGTAGGCGCAGGCGTAGGCACCGTAGGTGCAGGCCCGGGCACCGTAGGCGCAGGTGCAGGCACTGCAGGAGCAGGCGCAGGTACTATAGGCGCAGGCGCAGGCACCGTAGGCGCATGCGTAAGCACCGTATGTGCAGGCGTAGGCACCGTAGGCGCAGGCATAGGCACCGTAGGCGCAGTCGCAGGCACCATAGGTGTAGGCGCAGGCACCGTAGGCGCAGGCGCAATCACCTTAGGCGCAGGTGCAGGCACCGTAGGCGCAGGCGCAGGCACCGTATGCACAAGCGCAGGCACCGTAGTCTCAGGCGCATGCAGCGTAGATGCAGACCCAGGCACTATAGGCGCAGGCGTAGGCACCGTAGTCGTAGGCGCAGGTACCATAGGCGCAGGCGCAGGCTCCATAGGCATAAGCGCAGGCACCGTATGCACAGGCGCAGGCACCATAGGCGTAAGCGCATTTCTCGTAGGCGCAGACGCAGGCCATAGACGCAGGCGCAGGCACTGTAGGTACAGGTGCAGCCACCGTAGGCACAGGCGGAGGCACGTAGGCGCAGGTGCAGGCACCTAAGCGCAGGCGCAGGCACCAAGACCCAGGCGCAGGCTGTCAGAAGAATACAGGTACGAGAACAGCAGCGGCAGAAGCAAGCAGAAGCAGCGGAACATGCAGATGTACGTCAGCAGAGTGACATAAGCAAGAGCGGTCCGGGGAGTTAGTCGCGGGAGCTGATAAAGGTTGAGAAGCGAGATAGCGAAGGTAGACAGCTTGATGTGAGAGAGAGTGCTGGCGAGAAGAGTGACGGCTGGTGAAGTATGAGAGCTGAGCGAAGGAGCGAGAGTGACGGAGCGAAGCGTTGAGAGGAGTTGGCGAAGGCAGGAAATGCGAAGGGTGAGCAGAGAGAAGACNTACGTCAGCAGAGTGACATAAGCAAGAGCGGTCCGGGGAGTTAGTCGCGGGAGCTGATAAAGGTTGAGAAGCGAGATAGCGAAGGTAGACAGCTTGATGTGAGAGAGAGTGCTGGCGAGAAGAGTGACGGCTGGTGAAGTATGAGAGCTGAGCGAAGGAGCGAGAGTGACGGAGCGAAGCATTGAGAGGAGTTGGCGAAGAGAGGAGATGCGAGGAATGAGCAGAGCGAAGACACGGCGGCGAAGCCGCGGAACCAAAGGGGAACAGGATGAGCAGAACTGTTCTAGTTAACTTCGAGGGAATGAACATCCTCGATAATATATCACAGAACAGGACAAAAGATATCATAATGGCTTCTTCTTCGCTAGCCGGACGCGATAGCGACACGGTCGCGTTTATTAGGGGCGCCTCATCCTTTAGGTCACTGACCGTGACCGACAGTCCGTTGGCGAGGTGGTTCGTCATTCGCTAGGTCCGAACATGAACCCCTTATTGAGA
Organism: Penium margaritaceum; assembly: GCA_023375785.1. Classification (NCBI taxonomy): domain Eukaryota; kingdom Viridiplantae; phylum Streptophyta; class Zygnematophyceae; order Desmidiales; family Peniaceae; genus Penium; species Penium margaritaceum. The sequence continues at coordinate 93,079 of SZWC01009644.1, forward strand.
ACTCGGTTTATCCGAGGGAGAAGACCAGTGTTGGCTTCAATATTCCGACAGCCCCCTTTGAAGTCAACACTGGGGAGAAGGTGATGCGCAGGTTAGATACAGGGCTAGCCAGATCTCGGAGAATCCTTCATGAGGTTGTCGGATCAGTGGGTGAAGAGAGTGGTGTGTGGTGAGGATGAGCGCCTCTCTCAGTAGTGCTTCAGCCCAGTCCGTACCAAGAAGGGATGTTGAGTCCAGGAGACCGCGCTGTACCTGTCGGAGGTTGAACCTGGAGAATTGGAGTCGTTCCAGATTGAGAAGGAGTTCAACTCTCCATTGATGGTAATTTGTTGAACCATCTCTTTTCCTGTGCAGTTGGGGGCAATCCTGTAGGCACTCTGGAAGATGAGTGACAATGTCAATCAGTGCACTGTTGGGTGTTGAGCAGTCAATGAAGTAGATGGACTTCACTGAGGGCTGGACACGGAGAAGGGCATTGACTGTATTGTTGCTCATGACTTGTTCCAGTGCAGGGAGTGCCGAGAGGAATCGTTGTTCTATCAGGGTCAGTTGTTGAGTTGACCTTGATGTGAACGTTGTTCCAAGAGGATACCGCCGAGAGCTCATTCTCCTTGGTATAGTCCCTTGGAGATGGAGGTGTGGAGGGTGAGTGTGGGAGGTGGATGGCGCTACCACGATGCCTTCCTCAAAGAGTGCTCTGCCACAGCGGTCTCTAGGTGGTACCCGGTTCTTGTGATGTGACTTGCTGGGACTGCTTCTCTTTTTGCGAGCAGAGGAGAATAGTGGGGGGAGGAATGCTGGATGATGGAGTGGGCGTAGGCACGAACCATATGTGCTGAAAAGTTGCGGTTTGAGCGCAGGTCGTCACAGAGGAGGCAATCCGGTCGAGCGGATTCTTATGCCGAGCTGAGAGTGATTTTGCGGGAGTGGAAGAAGTGGTTGATTGATTGATGAGTGGACGCAGGGGCGAGCCGCGTGCGCTGCGAAGTTGCGGAGTGGACGTAGGCCGTCGCGGAAAAGGCGATGCGACCTGGCGGATCCGTGTGCCGAGTGACTGATGATGAATGATGATGGAAGAAAGATTGATGATGGAGTGGGCGCAGGGGCAACCTGCGTGCGCTGATGGATGTTTCGGCGTGGGCGCGGGTCGTCGCGACTTGAGTGATGCGACCGAGCGGATCCTTGTGCCGGGCTGAAGGCGATTTGCGGAAGCAGAGGAAGCGATTGATGGACGAGTGGGCGCAGGGGCGAAACCACGTGCGCTGCGAAGTTATGGCGTGGGCGCAGGTCGTCGCGGAAAAAGGCGATGCGACCGGGCGGATCCTTGTGCCAAGCTGAGAACAGAAGCTGCAAAAGCGATTGATGGATGAGTGGGCGCAGGGGCGAAACCACGTGCGCTGCGAGATTTTCGGCGTGGGCGCAGGTCGTCGCGGAATGGGCGATGCGACCGGGCGGATCCTTGTGCTGAGATGGAAGCGGTTGCGGAAGCAGAGAAAGCGATTGATTTGGTGAGTGGGCGCAGGGGCGAAACCACGTGTGCGATAAAGCGATGCTGATGATGCTGATGCTGATGATGAATTGCAACGCGGAGGATGCTGAAGATGAGGAGGAGGCGATGCGGAGGCGGCGCGGATGATGCTGAAGACGGAGAGACGGAGAAGACGCAGGAACGGGCGGCTGATGAAGCTGAAAGGGCTAGAGCGAGGAGGAGGAGGAATGATGGAGGCGACTGAAGAGGAAGGATGGATGAAGATGATGGAGAAGACGAGAGGCAGAGGGCGACACGATCGGAGAGAGCGGAGATGAGACGCGGTGCGGCAGGTGGAGGCAGAGAGTCGCAGCTACTCCTTCTGCGTTCAGGAGAGTGACGGCTTGTTCCCCAGTTGGCTTGGAAGTGGGAGCAGGAAGACTGGTGGTGTCCGATATCCTGTCAGCAGGGAGGAGTTGATTACGACAGAGGAAGTCAGACAGCGGGCAGGGAGATTAGACTGCTGATGCCTGGAGAGTGACGGCTTGTTCCCCAGTTGGCTCGGAAATGGGAGCAGGAAGACTGGTGGTGTCCGATATCCTGACAGCGGCAGTTCTTGGCTGCAGCTGTTGATGAGGCAAGGAGACGAAGCGAGAAGGTGACTCGAGAGGATGGATGCAGGCAGGATGAAGATAGCGGCGACAAAGGAGCAGATGAAGCTGTTGAGGCAGGGAGAAAAGGAAGGAGATGTTAGCGGGGGTAGATGCGATGTGGTGAAGGCAGATGAGAGGCGGTAGGAAGCTTCTTGGTAGTTGACGGCAGGCGGCGGCTCGAGAGTTGCTGTTTGGCTGATGTGGGCGACTCGTCACCAGCAGTTAGCCACGGGCGCGGAAATGGGTGCAGGGCCTCCTCAGGATGACAGGGCGTTCCTTCAGCGTGGAGGACTCGTCAGGCGGAGTTCCTGATGTCAGCTGCGGACGAAGCGGTGAGGCGCGAGATGGCGGTGGCAGCGGCGTGAGAATGTGAGTCGAGGCAGCGATGAATAGATGACGGCAGGGTGATGACGCAGTCACGGGACTCCAGGTGATGTTGCCTGAAGCTCTGATACCATGTCAGAAGAATACAGGTACGAGAACAGCAGCGGCAGAAGCAAGCAGAAGCAGTGGAACATGCAGATGTACGTCAACAGAGTGACATAAGCAAGAGCGGTCCGGGGAGTTAGTCGCGGGAGCTGATAAAGGTTGAGAAGCGAGATAGCGAAGGTAGACAGCTTGATGTGAGAGAGAGTGCTGGCGAGAAGAGTGACGGCTGGTGAAGTATGAGAGCTGAGCGAAGGAGCGAGAGTGACGGAGAGAAGCGTTGAGAGGAGTTGGCGAAGAGAGGAGATGCGAGGAATGAGCAGAGCGAAGACACGGCGGCAAAGCCGCGGAACCAAAGGGGAACAGGATGAGCAGAACTGTTCTGGTTAACTTCGAGGGAATGAACATCCTCGATAATATATCACAGAACAGGACAAAATATATCATAACGGCTTCTTCTTCGCTAGCCGGACACGATAGCGACACGGTCGCATTTATTAGGGGCGCCTCGTCCTTTAGGTCACTGACCGTGACCGACAGTCCGTTGGCGAGGTGGTTCGTTGTTCGCTAGGTCCGAACATGAACCCCTTATTGAGAACTCGGTTTATCCGAGGGAGAAGATCAGTGTTGGCTTCAATATTCCGACACAGGCACAGTAGGTGCAGACACATGCACCGTAGGCGCAGGCATAGGCACCGTAGGCGTAGGCGCAGGCACCATACGTGCAGGCGCAAGCACCGTAGGTGCAGGCGCAGACACTGTAGGCGCAGACGCAGGCACCGTAGGCGCAGACGCAGGCACCGCAGGCGCAGGCTCAGGCACCTAGGCGCAGGCGTAGGCACCTTAGGCGCAGGCGCAGGCACTGTAGGCACAGGCACTGCAGGCACAGGTGCAGGCACCGTAGGCGCAGGCCCAGGCACCCAGGCGCAGGCGCAGGCACCGTAGGCGCAGGCCCAGACACCTAGGCGCAGGCGTAGGCACCGTAGGCGCAGGCGCAGGCACCGTAGGCGCAGGCGCAGGCACCGTAGGCACAGGCTCAGGCACCTAGGCGCAGGTGCAGGCACCTTAGGCGCAGGCGCAGGCACTTTAGGCGCAGGCACTGCAGGCGTAGGTGCAGGCACCGTAGGTGCAGGCGCAGGCACCGTAGGCGCAGGCGCAGGCACTGTAGGCGGAGGCGCAAGCACCGTAGGCGCAGGTGCAGGCACCGTAGGCGGAAGCGCAAGCACTGTAGGCGCAGGCGCAGGCACCGTAGGTGTAGGCGCAGGCACCGTAGGCGCAGGGGCAGGCACCGTAGGCGCACGCGCATGCAATGTAGGCTCAGGCGCTGGCACTGTAGGCGCAGGCACCGTAGCCGCAGGTGCAGGCATTGTAGTGCATGTGGCGCCCGTGCGTGCACGTGTGCAATTTTTCTTTTTTATGCGCTCCAGCATTGATGGGTTTCCTCTGATCATTGAATGACACAGAAAAGGGGGTGTTGGGGGGGGGAGGGGAGACAAACGTTTTAACAGGAAAAGAGGAGAATCCCATGCAAGATTAGAACTGCTTAATTTGATTGATGGCTGGGGATGCCGGGGAGGGGGAAGGGGTGGGGGGGGGGAGGGGAGACAAACGTTTTAACAGGAAAAGAGGAGAATCCCATGCAAGATTAGAACTGCTTAATTTGATTGATGGCTGGGGATGCCGGGGAGGGGGAAGGGGTGGGGGGGGGGAGGGAGTGGGGAAGCAAGACCAAGACCGGTCAACTTGTGTTGTGCACTCATCCTGCCTTAGTCTTCTACTCTCTTGCCTTGGTCTCCTTCTCTCTTGCCTTTGTCTTCTTCTCTCGTGCCTTTATCTTCTTCTCAACTGCCTTTGTCTTCTTCTCTCCTGCCTTTGTCTTCTGCTCCCCTGCAAGTTTCTTCTTCTCTCCTGCCTTTGCCTTCTTCTCCCGTCTTTGTCTTCTTTCACCCTGCCTTCGTCTTCTTCTCCCCTGCCCTTGTCTTCTTCTCCCTGCCTTTGTCTTGTTCTCCCCTGCCTTTGACTTCCCCTCTCCTTCCTTTGTCTTCTTCTTGGCCGCGAGTGTTTTGGCCAGCTGGTAGCCCTCCTAAGTGTTGCTGCTTGTTGCTGCTGCTTGTTGCTGCTGCTTGTTGCTCCTGCTGTGGTTCCACTGCCGCCTGCAACGTGTGCAGGCGTTTGACCCTGAGCTTGGATACTGTCAGTTACGGTGTGGCTTGTCATCACCACATGGCATGGCTGATACTTCAGTGCTGGTTGAGATGGACAAGATTAGTGTGAAAGATTCGTTCGTTGCATGAATGGAGCAGGCAAGGACGTCTCTGGAGGCGGCAACGTGTGAAGAAGTAGCAGTGTGTGAGGAAGTTCAAATTGCCGTGAGGAGGTTTAAAGTATCGTGAGGAAGTTTAATGTGTCGTGAGGAAATAAAAAGTGTCATGAGGAAGTTCAAAGTATGACGAGGAAATGAAAAGTTTCATGATGCAGTTAGAAGTGTTGTAAGAAAGCTTAGATGTATGAGCCCGCCCGCACGCCGCCCGCCCGCCCACCCAACTGCCTACCTGCCCGCCCTCCCACACGCTCGTATGCCAGCACATGCGCACACACACACACACACACACACACACACACACACA
>SZWC01009645.1:7005-19661 GCA_023375785.1 Penium margaritaceum
CAATGTGATGTGATCCAATTTTATGCAATGTGATGTCGTGTGTGTGTGTGTGTGTGTGTGTGTGTGTGTGTGTGTATGTGGGGAGACATGTGTGTGATGACAACAGCGACGGCGACAGCGACCAAATCAGCAACAACAATAGCGATGGCATCGGTGACGTCAACGGTGACGATGACGGCGACGGTGTCAGTATCAGCAATGGTGACGGTGACTGCGATGGCGACGGCCACAGTGACGACGATGTCATCAGTGACAGTGACAGTGACAGCTATGTCACCCACAACAGTATGGAATGCCATTGATGTGATGTGATATGATGTGTTGTGATGTGATGTGATGGGATGCAAAGCGATTCTACTCAATTCGATGGGATGCCATCTGATTCAGCGTGAGATGTAATGAGATGCAATCAATGCGATGCGATTGGTACAATGTGATGTGACATGTTGTGACATGGTGTGATGTCATGTGATGTGATGACCCAACCAAACATGGGTCATGACCCAAATGACATATTTGATGACCCAACCTATCTGTGTCGACTCGATCCATGCACACATGCAAACCATATGTGTACCACTTTTGTCGTTGACGTACATAACATAGGATGTCGTCAAGTTCCAGTGACCTGTATGGAGTCCCTAGCATGTGGAGTTGGGGTACATCGGGAATCCTGACTGGCCATAGCCACCCTGCGGTTCCGGAAGGGTGCCCCTTTGGAGAACCAACCACGTCGTTGTGGTTTGAGCGAGTGTCGGTTCAGTCCACACTAGATGCAATGCATTATTGAAGCACCAATTGCCGTTGATGTGTTTTGTCGTCTAGGCATGCAGGATACGTTGTGGTCAGTTTGGTGTGTCGTGGTGTCTAGCTATGTAGAGTAAAGTGAGTCTAGTTTGTGATAGCCATTTCTCATTCACTCTCACTTGCACATCATTGTAAACCACACCAACCACAGACCATCTCTTCACAATGTCAAAATGATTACCAACTTTGGACATGACCCAATTGACATATTTGATGACCCAACCTACCCTACAATGATGTAGATCAGTCATGTTGATCTCATCAATGGACAATGCCAACATGATCAACTTCACTCGTATTAGGCAAGCAAGGTAAGGAGGTAAGTGCTGTCTTCAAATGCTCTTTTTCAGTCAATATGATGTTTAGAAGCATCGACCCAACAACCCAAGTTGGTTTTTTGTTGGCGAGATAGTCAACGCCACAGAAGTATTGCATTTACCGTTAGAGTGTATAGATGTATTATGACATAGAATTAAAACACTTGGTTGCTTTGTATACTTACATATAGCTGTACATACATGCCGTATAATGTAGACATAATAACCATCAATTACATTTGGGCGTTTTAGTTTGACCCAATAGGATGTAACATAAGATGCAAAATGTCATTATTCGCATATTAGACATGTTATGCATATAGACACACATAGACAACTACGTTACTTGCATATTGACATTTAGACATAACCATATGGGATGTAATCTAGCCACACTAGACATAGGTAGCATATTAGCATTACAAGCATATTAGACATGTTAAGCATATCGACACACTGATATCGCTACATTACATGCATATTGGCATTTTAGTCATAACCCATAATGATGTAATCTAGTCATACTACAGACAAGTAGTATACTAAAATTAATAGCATATTAGACATATTAAGCACATAGATTCACAAACACACTACGTCACATACATGCTTGAGTTTTCGTATTATATATGTACAGTTTTGTATCGACACTATAAACGTTATGACCATTATGCCATTGTAAAAATGGTACCATCATAAAACGTGTACCAAAATTCATACACCAACATGATGTGCTTATAACCACATTAGGGAAACATGTTTACCAGGAGTAGCCACAATTATAATCTACACCATTGTACACATACTCAATGAAGATAATTCGTGCCTATTTACATTAATCACCAAGGATGCTAGTGTGAGAAACTAAATGGCACAAAGAAAAATTCACAAGAGAAACATCCACAAGTGGTATACATCGGAACATATTAGGTACGCCATGTATTCCTACCTCTTCTTTGAATTTCATGTCAAAGACTCATAACAATGTACACATTTGTACAATTGTACTCACTTTAGGATTGCGCTACAAGAACTTAAACCCTGAAAAGTAACAAAGCTTGCAGTATAGACACTCTGTCAAGCAGAATTTACACAGATAGATAACATGCATGTGTACACTTCACATAGACAATGTATTTATACCTAAACTGGCAACTTTCATGAGGAAACAATACAAAAAGAAGAAAAAATATGAAAAGAAGAAAAAAATCATGTGTTGATACGCACATAACGGTAGAATGGTAACACATTCTTCTGATGAAGAACTCACTTTGAAGTGAACATGTTTTTTACTCTTCATTACACCAGTTTACAACCTAGTTTCTCTTAGCTTACCGGGATGACGTCATTGATTGTCTTGTTGGTGTATGTGCGGAACAAGCGAGCCTCAAGAAAATAGAAGCGTTAAAACAATTGATAGCAATAAAGTTACTATGTAACCCAAAACAAACAAAATTTGCAATGAAGACACTTTGTCACCCAAAACTTACTCAGATAGTTCATACTCATGTCTACACTTCACATACACTACATATATATACCTCAATTGACAACTTTCATGAGAACATAACACAAAAAATATAATTCATACGTTGATACACATGTAACGGTAGATTAGTAACACATTTTTCTGATGCAGAACTTACTTTCAAGTCAACATGACGTTTACTCTTTATTACACCATAATACAACCTAGTTTCTCTTAACTTCCCGGGATGTCATTGTCGATTGTCTTATTGGTCGATGCGCGGAAAGAGCGAGCCTGAAGAAAGTAGAAGTGATAAAAAAATTATAGCAATAAGGTTACTATGTAACCCAAAAAACAAAAGGAGGGGGAGAGGATAGAAGGGGGGGGGTCCTCGAGTAGGGCACCCCAGAAACCCACAAAGGGGGCATCCAAGTAGGTGGCACCATCACAAAAAAAAGAGGGGAAAGGAGGACAAAAAGTCTTTGTGTTCTTTTGTTTATTCTACCTTTTAAGTGTGGCATGAGGCCACCACCGTTGGCTGACGACGAGAACCGCTGTAGCAGCATCCGTCGCGAGAGTTACAGCAGTAGCAGCAGCAACGAAGGTGGCTTGAGGCCACAGCCGTCGGCTGACGACGGCACCCGGTGCAGAATCAGCTCTAAAGGCAACTTGAGGTTGCACACTTGAGTCGCATAGCAGCCCATCACTAGCGCGGTGGTGACCGTCCTCATGACAGCATCGCAGCACGTCTGAGAGATCGTGCTTTCATCGCTCACCTCCCTCTATGGCCTTGTGCCAGCGAGAGCAAGTGTCGTGTGCACTCACCCACGCCGAGCTCCAAAGATGAGCAGACTGTCATGGCAGGGAGCGTAGCCGGCACCGTGGTTGGCACCGACTCTTACATTCGTCGCAGGCGCCGCGTCCACAGTGGCAGTTTCAGCCGTGGTATACACCTCAAGCGTCCAACGGCTTTGCCTGCTACTACTGTGGGGATCGGCACCATGGAGGGTCAGTGTTGCCAGCGTCCTACGTTGTGGCGACCCCCTTGGATACAGTCCCGCCCATCGCCTTCACCATCGGACTCAGAGACATTGTCAGCCGATACCGTGGCACACCTCAGTGGAGCTATGGCGGTGTTGTACGCTGAGCTCCAGGGTCTAAAGCGCATGGTGCAACAACTCACATACCATATACTCTTAGAGCGGGCCGTTGCCACCTTGCCACTGCAGACATCCCTGTCTCCCTCCTCGCCACCCTCACCTCCTACAGTGTTGTCACCTGCCGGTCCCTTGCCACCCGACCTCGGCTCCACATCCGACGCCCTCCGCTCTGTCCTTGAGTCAGTCGGTGTCATCCCGACCTCCGACCCCATCGCTATCTTAGCCATCACTTCCGCTGGAACCCCTTGTGCACGCACTCGTCGAGCGAGACAGCGGATGGATCGACAGGCTAGACGTGCCCAGCCAGCAATAGCAGTGCCGACAGCAGCATCACCAGCACTGACGGACATTGCCAAGGAGCTGCTTCTGTCGTCATCGGTTGCAGGATTGGTGTGTCACCCCCTTCCACCTTCTGGCAATGTGTCTGTCGTGGGGGGGATGGAGTGTCCGACGGCGACTACCTTTGAGCCGAGGACTGAGGCAGCAGACGGAGGCTTATGGCACACTTAGTTGGTGCATCAACTCCCTATGGTGGAGGACTGTTTGTCCGAGCAGGAGTGGTTTGACGCTGAGTCTGCTTCAAAGATCGAGTTGGAGATTGCAGCGGATGTGGCAGAGGGAGTAGGAGAGGCAGTTGGGGCCGTTCATACCCTGATGATGGCCGGGACGATAGTAGCTACTATGGCGGTGGCAGGAGTTGCAGCAGAGCCGTCTCCCTTGTCCTCGGTCGCGGGGTTGGCGCGCCACTCCCTCCCGGTTTTTCCTAGTCTGTCGGCCGGTGGGGGGGTGGAGTGCTCACCGACGACCACAGGTTAGCACATGATTGATGCACGGGATAGTGCTCGACGGCAGGAGCATGTGGCTGCCAGGAGGGGACAGATGCCCCTTGTGAGGATGGCGAGTCGTACATGGGAGATTGGTCAGACACGGAGTCGGTGACAAACGTAGAGGCCCAGTGTGTTGCTGTTCTTGCAGTAGCCACAGCACGAGCACGAGATGGCCCTTCGGTGATAGCAGACGTGCACGTGTGCAAAAAGGAGGATGCAGAGTGAGCTGCGGACCTTCGACTCCTCGCTGCTCTGACCAGTGTTGCTGACACCATGGCGGTTCCAGCCAAGGACACAGCTCCCCTCGTCCAAGCTAAAGTTCCTTACGCTGTGCGATCGACGAGCAGGAGGCAGGGGTGGCTCGAGCGGAGGCGCACATGCAGAGTCTCATGGTCGAGCTCCGGTAGGCCAGCAGCCGCTGTTACATCGTGGATGTCCCAGCATGACGGGCTGTCGAGGAGAGAGTGGAGAATATACACAGGCATCTCGAGGCAGCTGAGTGGTCTCTATAGGATGTACGTTTGGGACAGGCGGACCTCCAGCAGTAGGTGGATGATGGGCTCCACACCAGGGGTCACGAGGAGCACCACGGCACTGACCGCACCTTTGATGACCACGACGTCACTTCGGATGCAGCTGTACCTACACATGCCGCCGTCCGGCTAGTAGCTGACGGCCAAGCGACAGGTGTGTCACAAGCAGCAGGTACCTTCACAGCAGCCGTTCCTATGGTTGCAGAAAATTTACGTGGCGACTCATTGTCTTACGCTCCTGCCCTACCAGCACTTCTCTGCCCAGTGGCACTTAAGGCGACGAATGACGCAGAGGACGTCGACATGTGCGACGACCAGGCGCATCTCCACTCTTTCCTGCGGGATGAGACCGCGAGGCTGCAGGAGGCTCTGGCTCGTGCCGACACAAACATGATCAAGATCCACCGTCAAGTTCGTTCCGCGACTGACCGCATACATGCCACAGATGTAGCCAGCTGGTCGGCTGCCGCGTCAGAGCTCGTCAAACTCCACACGCGCCTTGACGCTGCAGAGGCCGCGAGGCGATATGCAGCTCAGCAGTTGGAGGCTATACAGCAGGCGACTATCTTGGAGGATGCCCTCAACGTTGCACCAGTCACATCAACAGCTGACGATAGCAGTGACGATGACGCTCCGGGGTAAGGCTCTGTGCGAGCACATCCCACCCGCATCGTCGTCACCCTTGCTATAGCAGTGTAGGGATATGTGGCCATGGGGGAGCCGTGCTCCCTCCTCACAGATTGTGTTGGGAGCAGCCATGAGCTTTGTTCGTATTGTCAGCCTCTGAAGCCCAGGGGGACTGTTGGTGTGTGGGCTTTGGCCTGACACCCTTTTGAGGACAGCGAGGTTACTTGGGGTGTGGCACGATGCTATGGTCGAGGTTATGCTGGTCGAGACCCGCGCACCTAGTGAGTTCTACCAGTGTGACGTGGAGAACCATTGCCTACATGTGTTATGTATGATCCATGCATGATGTGGTCGAGACCCGTATACCCGAAGACGTTTTCTGGGATCACGAGGAGACCTTGTTTCTCTGTCTCTCTTGCATGATGTTTTACACGTAGGTGTGTGATTGACTTTGTACATGGTCCAGACCCGGGCACTTCGTGGGATGCACCATTCTCACGAGGAGACCCTGCGCTATGGTATGCTTGATGAGTGCTCGCTATGATTGGTTGCCTGAGCCATCATCTCTTGCCTTTGCTCAGACATCGTTATGTTGACAGTGGTGTCAGCCAAGGGGAGTGTTGGTGTGTGTGGCTTCCACCCATCACGATCGATGGCCAGGAGAGCAGCGGTACAGGAGAGCACGACAACATGGTCCCCGATGCGGACCCCGGAGGCACCGGCGCGTCGGCAGGTGGTGGACCACCCACTCGGAGCTGACCGACGACTTCCCTAGCGTCGTGGATGCTGTCTTGGACCTCCTATAGTTTTTCTGCAGCGTATCCTTGATGTGGATGCAACTGGCGCCGGAGCACCAACGAGTGGTGGCTGCATCCACCAGCAGCTGCTAGAGAGCTTCCACGACGTCCTGGGTGCTTGCCGGGGTACTTTGCGGTTTTTCTGCAGACGCTAGAGTTTTCTCAGTGGACTGGCTCTTGAGCCCGATTTGCATGTTTTGCATTGTTTGTCTACTGATCGGTGCCGGAATAATGTGTGTGACCAGTCATAGCCTCCGGCTCAAGTTTTTGCATCTCTAAGTTCAGACGGAGTATCGTTCTGATTTGTCTACGCAGAGTTACGGCCAAAACAACGTCTTTGGGCTGGTCTTAGGACGGACCTCGCACTGTCGCGTGCGACACCCGTCGTACGCTGCGGCAGGTATTTATGGTGTAGACATGTCATTTTTTGTTTCTCTCGGCATGTGTTAATTAATGGAAGCACATTTGACACTGAGTCGTGTCGTCTAGCCAAACCCTTGCCGTTTTGCGTCCGACTTGTGTTGACGCCGCGAGCTGACTGAGCGCTGACGCCCAGTCAGTGGCAAGCATGCTAGGAAGCTTCCTAGAATCTTCTCTAATAGAGCACAATGAGAGGTGTGCAAGAACCAACACTCCCCCATGACTCATTGGTGTAGTGCGCATTGGCGGGCAGCGGCACACCCACGAGACAAGTTACCTCCCCCATGATAGGTAGGAAGATGTGCAGGCGGGGGTAGAGAGATGAGCTCACGGACGCACACCGACCGCATTCACAACCTTCTTGAACGATTCAAGCTTCAGTGCCTTAGTCAAGAAGTCAGCCAACTACCGTACAATCCCAACCCACACGATGCTTACGTTGCCGTCATGCAACAATGAACACACATAGTGATACTCGACATTGATGTGCTTTGTGTGTGTGTGATGCACGCCTTCATTGTCAGCAATGGCCATGACACTTTCATTGTCACAGTGTGACGTGATGGACGTGACAAACTGATGCAACTCGTATAATAGGCGCCGCAACCACACGCTCTCACACGCACCAGAGCCAAGGGCCACATACTCTGCATCTGCAATGTTGCGTGCGATGCAGCCTTACTTGCCACTGTGCAAAGATACAATCGTGCCGCCTATCAGAAACATCCAGCCAGTGTGGCTCTTACTATCCGGATTGCTGGCCCAGTCTCTATTGGTGTAGCACACGGCAAGCACACACAGTTGTTGGCAGAACATGAGGCCTCGTCGTGGATTCAAAATGACATAGCGTACTACTCGGATTGCGGCCTGGAAGTGGAGGTGGCGTGGCTCTTGGGAGAACTGGAGGTTGACGGCGAGTGTGATGTCAGGAATATCAGTTACTCGATGACGAATAGATACGTGGTCACGTCAACTGGTTCCCCCACCACTACTAGATTAGGGCTCTTTAGGTTTACTTGGCTGGCGGATGACATGGGTGAGGATGCGCTGAGCACGAGAAGTAGATCCGTGGCGAAGCGAGCCGACATGGTCTAGATGTAGGCGGCCTGGTGAACGTGAAGGACACCCTAGGAGCGAGCATGCTCGTGATCCATGCCCAGGTAAACTCAGGCAGACCTGAGGTCCTTTGTCTGGTAGGCGGTGTGCAGTAGGTCCTTGATGCACTAAAGGACAGAGGCGTTCGGTGATGTGATGAGGACGTCGTTGACGTAAACCAGGACATCGACGAAAGTCTGACCTTGTGGACTGATGAACAATGCGAGGTCTGTAGTGCTGCAAAGGAGGCTACCGCTTATAAGCATGCAAATGATCACTTAGTTCCATAAGCAAGGCAATTGCTTCAGGCCATAGAGGGCCTTCCGTAGCCGCCAGACCTTGCCAGTGCCATCGTCAAACCCTTGGGGCTGCACCATGCAGAGCTCCCTACCTTCCAACAGGCAATGGAGAATGGCGTTGCTCACGTCCATGTGATGCAGCTCCCATCTGTACTAGGCAACCAGGCCGAAGAGCACCCGGCAAGTGAAAAAACGGACAACCAAGGCAAAGATCTGGTCGTAGTCGAACCCAGGGACCTGAGCAAACCTCTTGACTGTGAGGCGGGCCTTTTACTTGTCCAAAGATCCATCAGGATTCCACTTGCACCAGCAGACCAACTTGGCGCCGATGGCCTTCCGGCCAAGAGGAAGGTCTACGAGGTCGTAGTCGTGATGCTGCCGGATTGCGGCGAGCTCATCAGCGCACGCATCATTCTAGTGTGCGACCTCAAGGGAAGCACAAGCCTCGCAAAGGGTGGCTGGGTCGTTTGGGCGAGCCATGGAGCGGTCTGTGAGGGCCTACGTGTCTCTAGCCCCAGGTGGGACGTGTGCAAGGGTGGCCATGACGGCCTGCTGGTGCTCCTCATGGAGCATGGTGTAGCCTAGTGTGAAGCCCGGGTGGAGGTCTACAATGATGGTCAATGTGGTTAGGCTGAGGGCCTTGGTGCAAAGGTCCCAAATCATGACCGTGGAAGCAGGTCTGTCGAGAGGCGGCAAGACACATGGGGCGATAGGGGGCCGAGGCGCCAGAGAGCATGGCGCTACGGTCTGTGCGCTCCGTGGTGACCTGGGTCGGAGGCTGCCGCGTGGGCCACGCGTGTAGCATAGCGAGGCGGGAGAGGGCATAGGGGCGGCAGATGGGAGCGAGTCAGAGGTACTAGCAGAGGCGGACGGGGCTACTGGTCATGAGGGACCAGGAGACGTGGACGGTGATGACGGCTCGGAGGGACCATCGGACGCGGACGGGGCTACTGGTCCTGAGGGACCAGGGGACGTGGACGGGCTTGCCGGCACGGAGGGACCAATGGACGCGGACGGGGCAGCTGGTCCTGAGGAACCAGGGGACGCTAACAAGGCAACCGTCCCAGAGGGACCAGTGGACACGAATGAGGCTGTTGGTCATGAGGGACCAGGGGTAGCGGATTTGGCTGCCAACCCAGAGGGACCAGCGGACGTGGACAAGGATGCCAGCCCGGAAGGAGCAGCGGGCACGGAAGGGGACGCCAACCCAAAGGGGCCAGTAGACGCTGGTGGGTTGCCGACTCGGAGGGACCAGCGGGTGCAAGCGATGTGTCACCCGGAAGCGGATGGACGGAGGATGGAGTGACCACTCCCCCACGCAACAATAAGGACATCGACGAGCCGAAGCAAACAAGGTCATGAGAAAATAGCTCCTCAAAGAAGAGAGCGCTGAGTGACTGGCGACGCTCGTCGCGTGATGTAGTGCTGGAAGGGATCCTTGAAGTGCGAGGCTTTGGACTGGCAGGAGACACCAAGGAAGGTGCAGGGAAGCTCGTAGAGGGCAACCTTGCCGTCCTGCTGTGGGATGGGAAGCCACACAATGGCCACGAAGCCCCAGACGCGAGCCAGGCAGAGGTCGGCCCACTCACCGCACCAATGCTCGTATGATGTGGATTGGCGTGGAAGGGATCCGAGGGGAATCCGGTTTGAGACCCATGTCATGTAGGCCATGGCCTCGAAGTAGAAGCTATCGGAGAGACCACACTCAACCAACATGGTGCAGACGGCATCGGCCATGGTGCCACTGCTCGGAGACCCCATTCTAGGCAGGCGTGTAAGGTATCAGCATTTCATGATGGATGCTACGAGAGGCAAGGAAGGGCGTGCTCTACCTCATGAACTCGCCACCGTTATCAGAGCGGAAGCGGCAAAGAGGACAAGTATACTAACGCTCTGCATGGACAAGCCATTCTCGAATGGCGGGAGCGACATTGCTCTTCTGCCAAAGCCAGAAGACCCAGCGATAGCAAGAGTAGTCATCGGTGAGGGTGAGGAAAAAGCGTTCGAGCTCCCCGACGAACTCTGTGGGAAGGGGATCCATGAAATCGGAGTGGACAAAGTCGAGAGAGACGGACACAGGAGAGGAGGACATAGGATAAGTGGACCGGTGCATCTTCTTCTGAGTGTAGTCAATGCACTCAGTGGGACATGGCAGGGAAAAGGAGGTTGGGTCAAGGCCTCTGGCCGGCTGGGTGCAGAGCATGCTATCAATGACAATAGAGTGGACGTGACAGCGGCGGTGGTGCAGGAGGTGTGTGTGCTACGGAGAGAGCGTGCTGGCGACAAACACATGGCCTCTGTCAGCCAAAGGAGAGGGGATGAGAGGAAGAGAAGATAGACGAGGTACATGCCAGAGGATACCACGAGTGGTGGTGTGTAAGACAACACCACTAGAAGGGTACAACAATACACTACCAACGCAAAGCGAGTGTGGGACGTCCATGCTCATCCGGTCCAGGGTAGTGAGGGACATGAGGCTCAGCTCATGTTCAGGGACAAAGAGGACATCGGTCACAAAGACATCCCCAGTGGGACCACAAAACGAACGATACCAACGTCGCGGATAGGTAACACCTGTCCAGAGCCCGTCCGGATACCAGACACATCGCCAACTGGTCCAAGCACACTAAAGGCCTCGCGAGAGGGCATCATGTGATGGGTGGCCCTGGAGTCAATGATCTAGGTCTCGGTAAGGTCCTGGACCAATGTCGCCAGGCCGTTCATAGTCACAGGACAACAGGCAAGAGACGCGCATGCGACGGACAGGGGCGCAAACCGAGACTGCCCGTCATCAATCCATGCAATGTCGTCACGGAGAGGGGCAAGACAGGATGGGCAAGGAAGGAGAACACGACCGTAGCTCAGACTCAGTCATGCATGGTAGGACAGGTGAACATGAGGTGATGCAACTCGTACTTCCCTGGGAGGAGGGGGAGGAAGGTCAAGGTGGAGCGTGATAAACTACTCCAGCGGCGCTCACGTGCTAAGGGCCCGGTGACGGTCGTGACCGACCAAAATCCATTGGTGTTTTCCCAAACGCAACTAAGTCCTAACTAACTAACCAGTCAAGACACAAGGTGCATTGGAGCAAACACTTGACCCAATTCTCCTTCACGTGGGAAAAATGGCCGAGACGCATCAACGTGGCAGATCCACTCAGCCGACAACCTGTGTAAATTAAAGCAACCACCAATGTTGGTGGGTGTTTTATGACCATTACAACATCAACAATGCAAACACCAGAATCCTTACACCTCTGCGGCAACCATCCCAGGAGATAATCCACTACAATGGTTTTATCAACAGAATCCGGATGGGATACTATGTGGATTCTTAGTTTCAAGACTCTCAAAATCTGGACAAGTATGGATTGGTGGAGGCTGCAAGAATCTTTTGGCACGACGAACAAGTTGTGTCAGACTCGGCAGACCTTTGAGCAAAGATTATCTCCCACTTCCATGACCCACTGGTCGTAGGTCATGTGGGACCTCAAATGACCGGACATGCACTCTCGGACCAATATCGGTGGTCAGGATGGAGTGTCGATGTCTATAAGTATCGCACGACATGCAACTTATGTCGTGCAATACTCCTCCAGTAACAAAAAGCCTGTTGGACGCCTCCAACAGCTTCCTATTCCTGAGACTCCATGGGATTGCGACAGCATGGACATCATTACTAGTCTTTCGAACACGGCCTACAGCCACGATGCAATACTAGTGCTTTTGGATCTTCTCACCAAGATGACACACTTCATTCCTAGAACTACTCATGTGAATACAAAAGAGACCACTCATCTCTTTTTTAAGGGTGTTGCAAAGTACCACGGCTTACCGTTATGCATTATGTCCGATAGAGATAGAAAATTTGCTAGTAAGTTATGGCAAAAGATGCACGAGTACTTTGGCAGAGAGTCGCAAATGTCGATCGCGTTTCACCCTCAAACTGACGGACAAATAGAGCGAATAAACAACACTCTAGAACAAATGCTTTGTATGTACGTGGACCCTGCCAAGAATGACTGGGACAAATTCCTAGCATCGGCAAGGTTTGCAGGGAACAACTCGGTGAATGAGTCTTTAGAAATCACACCGTTTTTGTTGAACAGTGGTTGGTTTCCAGTGGTACCCTCTGTTGAATGTTTTTGCCCCTTGTTCAGTGTTGTAGGACGGATCAGGATTGCTCTGCCCCTTGTGGAAGTATAACCCCTAGATCCGTTGTAGTGTGACTCAACTATGCTCTGTCTCTTGTGAGATATGACCTGTGAGTACACCATGTGGATGAGTGGTTACCTTGGCCATTTTGT
>SZWC01009645.1:37568-55267 GCA_023375785.1 Penium margaritaceum
TCCATCCAATAGCGGCATCCTTGATGTGCCGCATGCCTAGGTTCACGTTGTCCTTGTCCCTCAGTTGGTCCCCCACCCATGATGCGTAGCCCTTGGAGACTTCACTCTTGAACAGTTTCTGCAAGCCGATGTCACATGGTTGCAGTTTGGATGTGCATCCCGCCGGGATTTCCAGCAATTGCACCCAGGGGAACCTCTCACGTACCCATGCGCCAAAAGAATTGGATGCCTGTGGGCGCCATGCATCTAGGACTAGGAGTAGCGTGTTTGACGTGTGACCAAGGTCGTACTCCGCGCACTTTCGCATGAAGTACGGCTCCAACACCATGCAGAACCACTGCTGAGTGGTCTCCACACTCGCCCAGTGGTTGGCGGTGTGGGTGAAGTGCCACTGGGATGTCTTGAGCGCTGTGGCACTGTTCGTCCCCTGCGGGTGACATGCACTTGTTTTGCCTTTCCAGATGACCTGGAACGCCAGGACGCCACTGTCGGCGGCGCATGCGACAAGGCAAGTGACTTGTCGCTTGTCCTCCTTGCCGCACACTTTAATCTCGTCACTTCCCTTCGGTGCGTACGTGTGCCAAGGCAGAGGGACGAGGTGGACGCCAGTGTGGTCAGCATTGAACACCATGTACGAAGGGATCTTGTGTAGTCTGATGTAGAAGGTGGCCCGATGATGCAAGGCCAGCGCGCGCATCTCCCAATCAGTCGGCAGCTTCTGGGATGCGGTGGTGCCACACCGCCATGACCAGTTGAGCTCCGCGCTCACAAAATTTCTGCACAAGCTATGGCTGAACAACTCAGCGGTCGGTCGGCTGCATAACTCCTCCACTCTGCGCTCTCGCATGATTGCATGCACCTTTTCTTTTATGGTTGCGCTGCTGAGTGGAACGCCCTTCTTTTGCATGGCCTCTAAGGCCCGCAGCACTTCCCCCTTCAGTGCGGGATGGCCGGCAAAGAAGCCTTTACGGCCTCAGCTTTCCCTGGACTCGCGGGGCACTGTGCGACGCTGCTTCCTTTGGCTGATCCCCACCCGCAACCAATGCGGACGCATAGCGTGGCTTCAGCACTCGGAGGCATGGTTTGTACAATCCCTTGACGGTGCTGTACGCCAGCTTGTTGTAGACGGATGGGGTGCTTGGTGTGCGATAAGTGCGCTTCAGTAAGTTGATGGCGTAATGGATGGACCCGTTGTGCCGCTGCACTGCCGCATGGATGATTGGTACATGGCCTAAGCCATACCAATCCATGTATGCCCCGTGCTTGGAGCTGCCCGCAGTTGAGGAGGACAACAAAGACAGGTCCTGCACGACTGGCATGGCAGACTTCGCTTTGGCGCCATCTTGCTCGGCCACGGCTGCGTCTTCTTCCTCCTCTGTGTCCAGCTCGGCCATCATGGCCACCACTAACTGCTTCTCGGCATCCTCATGTGCAGCGAGGTCCTTGGCCGTAACGACAGCCACAATTACTGCATTGATGTCGTCGATGAGGGCAGCATGCGCGTCTTCATTGTCGTCGTGTCCAGTGTCACCGTCGGGGGATGGAAGCGCTTCGTCAGCCGGGTCGGGGTCCCCATCGGAATCATTGGACAGCACGACCCGCTGTCGCTTACAAGGGAGCTTCTCGTGGATTGATGTGTCCGCGGACCGGCCCTCGGTGGACTGTCCCACGGGGGCGTTGGAGACCGATGGCATCACGGACGGTGGAAGGAAGACAGGATTCTTGCGTGGACGTCCAGGGCCGCGACAAGGTCGTGCGACCGGCTTAGGGCCTGCGAGAGCGCGGGCAACATTCTCCTGGTGTTCTTCCCGTGAAACCTTGGAGAAGAAGCTCGTCAGACAACTCATGATGGCTGTGATGTTCGCGTAGTGTACAGTCCAAACAGAGGATTGGCTGCAACTTCTATGGTCGGCCACGCGCGAAAGGCTAGTGCTATTGCCATCCCACGAAACGCTAAGGTGGACTCGTACGTCCGTTGGCAGACGTCGTGGCGCACGTAACAAAATCATGTGTGCCCACGGATAACCGTTCAAATGTGCCGTTTGTGCAACCAAGCCGTTCCTCCGTTGAAGTCGTGGGAATAAGGACCGAGAGTCATTCCAGACCCCTAAAAACAATACCCAACACAACGAAATCATGTGCACCACTTCGACTGATTTCATTGCAAATGTGTGCAAACAAAAAAATGTTTTCACCACGAATTTCGTGTGCGACTGCAAAAATATTGTTTTCCTTGAATTCATGTGTCACTAGGGTAATCTGGTGACGAAGTCCATGCAAATGTCTGCCCATGGTTCCGTCGGAATGGGGAGCGGCTGCAGAAGTCCGGGTGGCCTCGTGCGACAAGATGTCTATTGCTGACATGTGTCGCAAGTTTTGCAAAAATTGGCCACTTTGGATTGCATCTTATCCCACCAATAGTTTTCGCCAGCTTCTTCAACGTCTTCTCCTCTTCAAAATGTCCACCTGGACCGGTGTCGTGGCACTCTTCCACCAGCATTCCGCGGAGTTCGTCATTTGGAGGAACGACCACTTGGCGAGTGAAGCGACGTCGCAAGCAGAGTGCGTTGAACCAGAATTTGGTTTTATCATATCCGCCGTGCTGGTCATATCCTTGTGCAAATACTCGCTTAAGGTACGGGTCTTGCTATAGTTGTAGGATTGCCATATCGGTCCTTGAATCTGGTCGGCGGTTGAGTGCATCCGCCGGTTTGATTTTTGCCTGGTCGTTGCTCGATTTCGTAATCGAACCCGGATTCAAGAAACTCCATCCATCCAGTTTGACTTTGGCTGAGATCCGGCTGTGTCTTCGAATTTTTTAATGCGTGGTGGTCACTGCGCACGATGCATCAATGACACTCCACGTAGCATCGCCACATCTTGAACGCATGCACGACCACACACATCTCCTTTTCGTGGACCGTGTAGTTGAGTTCTGGTCCTTGCAGTTTTTGAGACATGTATGCGACCGGTTGTTCTCCGTTACCATGGTTTTGCAGAAGGATTGCGCCAATGGCTTGGTCTTATGCATCCGTAGCCTTGACCTAGTCGACCGTTGGATCGGCAAATCGTAGGGCTGGCACCGAGGTCAGAGCGTTCCGCAAAGAGATGAACTATTCTTGTTCTCTGTCTCTCCATCGCCAGTCATTTTCTTTTTGAGCGAGGTCGGAAAGAGGCGCTGACACTCGAGCATAGTCCCGTACCAATCGCTGCCAGTAATTGCAGGATCCGAGAAATACCTGAGTTTCTTGAACGTTGATCGGTGTTGGCCAATCAACGACTACTGCCATTTTTTTCCGGATCCACCGTGATCCGTCCGCAGTTGATAACGTGACCCGAAAAATTGATCGAACGACGACAAAATTCGCATTTTGACAGTTTTCCGAAAAATTTCTCTCTTTGTAAAGCTTCGGGAAAAATTTTAAGATGTCCATCCTGCTCCTCTGGGATGCGGTTGTACACGAGGATGTTGTCGAGGTACACCAAGACAAAATTGTCGAGGTACGGACAAAAAATGTTGTTCATTGCCACGATGAATGTTGCTGGGGCGTTTGTGAGTCCAAATGGCATAATCGTGAACTCGAAGTGCCCGTAGTAGGTTCTGAACGTTGTCTTCTCGATGTCGGCGGCTGCCACATGTAGCTGGTGATATCCGCTGCGTAGGTCGATTTTGCTAAAAAGTCAGGCATCATGGAGTCGGTGGAAAAGTTAATCGGCTCAGGAGAGAGGATAGTGGTTCTTGATGGTGGCGTCGTTCAAAGCCCAGTAATCCACGCACATCCACAGTTCTCTAGTTTCCCCTTTTACAAACAGTACTGGTGCGATGTATAGTGACGTGGATGGGCGGATGAACCCCTGACGAAGCATCTTGTCAAGTTGTTTTTTGAGCTCAATCAACTCGTGATTGCTCATTCCATAGGCCCCTTGTACGGTAGGTCTGCTGCACGGCTTCAGTTTGATGCGACGATCAATGTCTCGCTGAGGAGGTAAAGTCTTCCAGAGTTCTTCGGAAAAGAAGTTCACAAACTCTTGGATAAGGGGTGCAAAGTCTTCGGGTACCATCGCGAACTTTGTCGAGGCTGATGAGGCTAATGAGGCCAATGATGAGTCAACTGCTGCCACTTCCACTTCCCCCATTGGCTTGAGATGGATAAGCCACGCACGAGGTCCTCGTCGTCAACTATGTTTGGCCAAGTTGAGCTGTATTGGCTGTACCGGTTGTCACCTTTTGGCTACCGCGGCTTCCTCTCCTACTTCAACCTTTGTTGCTTCCACTATTGGCTTCTGTCCTGCATGTGGAAGTTGTAGTTTGGCACTATCAATCTCCATGTAGACGTCGCCGTTGTTCTAGTCGACTAGCGGATTGTGCCAGTATAGGAAATCTTGCCCGAGGATGATTTCTTGATCGCTCATTGGGCCAGATCTCTAAAGCGTGCGATGCTCGCACGCTGGAAGCGCGGTCGCGAGGCCAATTTTCTTTTGATCGTCGTTCACCCGAGCAACGGTGAAGTACACCTCCAAACTTGTCAACCATATCCAAACCATTGGTCATTTTGAGTTTGCAGGATCAAACCCATCCGGTGGAGCCGGGCGAATCTTGGGTCGGCTCGAGGGTTGAGAATTTCTCTAGATGAGCAGTGTTCATGTTTGTTTGCATTGAGAAGAGCCTCCATCATGGCATTGAGTTGTTGGAACAGGTGGTTGTTGATTCCCTCAAGTGTAGAGATCTTGTTTGCCACTTCCTCGTTGATCCGCGATTGTCGTCTAGTGCCACCTGCCATCCCTGTTGTCATCATCAAGGCTGTTGTTTGGGGCAGCTACTTCATCACCGTTGGGTCTATGACCTGATTGGTCGCCGAGGTCATAGGGGTAGTTCTTGATGCCGCAAAGTCTGCCATGCCAGCATTCGTCGTTGCTTGAGGGTTTGCGTGCATTGGCACGTTGTGCTCCTCCATCGCCAAAGTCGTTGCCAAAGACCCACTGCTGGTCGTCAATTGCGCTCGCTTGCTTCATGTTGTAGTCGTGAAATCTGCGGAGTTTTGATGTTTGAGATATATTGATGGCTTGTGCGAGGTAGTCCGGATGGGTAAAGTAGTCAGATGCCTCTCCAGCACCACTACGCTCTGATACCAAGTGTTACGCCGGTCGGAACGTAGATGGCGTACAAATAGAAGATGTGAGGCAAAACACGATTTAGAATTTGGAACGCTTGAGAAATTGATAATAAGCGATAAGTGTACTTTCATGACAAGTGTCGAAATGATCGAACATATGTTGGTTTTTGCGCATCCTCATTGTGCTTTGTTGTGTCCTCCCAGCTTGTGTACATCGGCATGTTAATGACTGACAGCAAGATTCGACGCTACTAGAGTGTTGTCTAGTGGAGCCGACGCACGCTAAAGCCTACTCGCAGCTCACTCAAGCCTCCTCTCCACGACGTCATACTCAGCTCCATCGGCAGGCCTCCTTGGCGGTCGGGCCGCCAGCGGTCACTGCCACTGCAGATACTGTCTGCATGCGTTAGGCGCTCGACCTGACTGTATCGTTGCGTGTGAAGTGTCATGCTCTGTCTAGGGTCAGTGTCTTGTGTTTTGTGGCACTGTCTAGCATCATGGACCATCGTAGGCTCTGTCTGGGTTCAGGCAGCCATAACTCTTTGCTGCTTTTTTCTCTAGCTGATCTGACCGCACGACTGCGTTTACAGTGTCGGTTTTTTGGTATGGTCCAGTTTTCGGGCAAAACGGACGACGCCCGGGTTTTGGGCTGTCGACCGTCCGGGAGGGCTCACCGAGAAAACCTTGCCTACCAGAAACAGGTCTAAGACTTTTTTTCTGATTGGTTGGTTAGCTGAGTAACAAGTTCTACAAAGCTGGGGGGGAGCTAGAACTTGGAGGGGTCTCCCATTGTTGCTCATTCTTCACTCCTAATCAGTTGCTTCCAGTTTTTCCTTGCTTTCTGACGCTAACACTAGCGCGCGCGTTTCTGAGTAACAAACCCAGAGGACTCGGACCTAGAATCTAGAGCAAGAGCAAGAGGGGACAGAAGACTAAGCAACTAGCGTAGAAGCCCGCACGCTGCATCAACAACGCCGTTGTCCCAACCTACACTCTAGCGTAGTTTCCATTTTGGTATCGGAGCCAGAGTGTAGCAACAACAGCAGCAGCAACCGTAGTAGGAGCAACTGCAATAACACCTGCAGCAGCAGTAGTGGCAGCAGTAGGAGTTGCTACTGCCACAACAGTTGCTGCTACCAAAGCAGCCGCAGCAGCAATAGTTGGAACAGCAACTGCAGTAGCAGCAGGAGCAGTAGCAGCAGCAGGAGCAGCAGCAGCAGCATCAGCAGCAGTAGCGACAAGTAGCGGCAGCGGCAGCAACAACAGTGACAGCGGCATCAACAACAACAGCCGTTGCAGCTGTGCAGCAGCAGCCCCAACAACGGCCGCTGCTGTCGTCAGCATCCAGCCGCTAACATCACTTTTGACATTGTAAAAAAAAACCAAAACAAAAAAAACAAAAAGAAGGAGGGAAGGGGGGAAGAAACTCTTTTGCAGCAGTAGCAGATAACGCGGCAGTAGCTGCTGACGCCAGCCATCCTCGGTTGAAATCACTACTAACATCAGCAGCACACAAAAAAAAGTAATAAAAAGACAGCAAAAAGACAAAGAGACCTAAAACCTATTGTCAATAGGCCCAGTGACTCCACCCAGACCGACCAAATGTATGATGCCATTCACGCCGTATGCGCTCTTGTCCTCATTGCTCCTCCAGCTTCCCGTCTGGCCCTACAGCCTTTTCTCGGTGACTTTACCACTGGCGGTACCCCACACCCCGTAGCCGCGTGGCACGTCCTTACTCTTCCCCATCGCCTGTCCAGCGACATTGGGACCAGCCGTCTGCTGCAGGAGTTCAACTCCCTGCACATGGAGGAGACCGAGACAGTCACCGCATAGTGGCAGCAGGCTGAGGACATCTTACGTTGCCTAGGCACCTCTGCTCCACCCTCTATAGCCGTGCTCCTCACCATCAAGCGCAGTGCCACCAGTGCATACGCTGACGTCTTCATCCACTACAACCAGGACATCCTCTCCACCATCGCGGCCTAGGGCACCCTCATGCCCTGGGTATATGAGCTCTTCCTCGGGATTGAAGAAGCTCACCTGGAGTCCCATCTGCAGTACAGAGAGGCCCTCGCCTCCCGTGCCGTTGCTTTCATGGCCGTCGCTTCCCCCGTAGCCGCTACCTCCACCAGCTCCTCGTCGCTGGGAAAGAAAAAGCGCTGGGGCAATAAGGCAAGGGTCACCAACAGCAGCAGCAGTCGACAGGGTCCGGTAGTGACTCGGTCTGCGACAACTGTGGCCAGCCAGGGCACGGGTGGTACACGTGCCCGCTGCCAACGGACGAGGCGCGTGTCATCGCCACCATGCATTGCTCGTGGAAGCGCCGTCTTGCCTCTGCTGCCATAGCTGTCGCCGCCCTTGACGCCTTGACCCCGTCTAGTAGCTCCACTCCTCCAACCGTGACACCAGTCCCGCCGATGCCAGCTCCTGAGCAATATCATCCACAGCCGTCGGCGCCCCCGTTCCCTTCACCGCGATAGTCCTCCTTCTATCCGGGCTCAAGCGCCATCACTCCACACTCAATCTACACTCCTGAGCGTCAACTGGAGCAGTTCATTGCGCTTCAGCTCGCCTTGCCTCGCCCTCCCCCACAGGGAAGTGCGAGTTGCATCATCTCAAGCTCATCCCCATTGCCCTGCACGACAGAGCTTGAGCTATGGTCGTGTCTTACTTCCTTGTCCGTCTCGCCATGTTCTGCAATCTCCTCTGTCCCCCTTCGTGACGATGTCGCATGGCTTGATGATTGGCAGTCTCGGTTCGCGCCCCCTTCCACCGCGTCTGCTTCTCTCGCTTACTGCCATGTGATGGTCAGTGATCTGGCAACACTGGTCCGGGACCCTGCTGGGACCTAGATCAATGACTCCGGAGCCACGCATCACATGAAGGCCTCTTGTGAGGCATTTAGCATGCTTGGTCTTGCTGGCGATGTATCCAGGGTCCAGACGGGCTCCGGACAGGTGTCATCTGTCCGCGATGTCGCTGTTGTTCGTTTCCATGGTCCTACCGGTGATATCTTCTTGACCGATGTCCTCTTCGTTCAGGTCTTGAGCTCAGCCTTGTGTCCGTCACTACCCTTGACCGCATGAGCATGGACGTTGTGCACTCGCGTGGTGTTGGCACTGTGTCGTTGTGTCCGTCCGATCTTTTTGTCCTGTACGCCACAGCATATGGCAACCTGTGGTACATATCTTGTCCGTCCTCTTCTCCTTCCGTCTCCTCCTCGTTGGCCGCCACAGACCATATGTTTGTCACCAGTAGGCTCTCTCCATTGCACACCCGCCTCTTGCATCGTCACCTTTGCCACGTCCTCTCTGCTGTCGTACATAGCATGCTCCTCACCCAGCCAGCCAAGGACCTTGAACCACAGACTTTCCCCCTCCCCTGTCCCACAGAGTGCATTGATTGAGCTCAGAGCAAGATGCACCGGTCCACATACCCTATATCCTCCTTCCGTACATCCGCCCCTCTTGACGTGCTCCATTCTGATGTCATGGGTCCTCTTCCTACGAAGTCTGTCGGAGAGCACGACCGCTATATCCTCACCCTCACGAACGACTACTTTCGCTACCGCTGGGTCTTCTGCCTTCCGCAAAAGAACGATTTTTCCCATGCCATTCAAGACTGGCTTTTCCTTGCGGAGTACGAGTGTGGTCGATCTCTTCACCACTTTTCCTCCGATCATGGTGGTGAGAACATGGGCAAGACCACGAATTTTCTCGCCTCCCGTGGTATCCAACACGAGACGTCTGCGCCCTAGACGCTTGCCCAGAACAGCGTCTCCAAACGGTGGAACTGTACCATGGCTAACGTCGTCGGCACCATGCGGGTTGCGTTTGGCCTATCCAATGAATTCTGTTTTGAAGCCATGGCCTACATGATGTGGGCCCGGAACCAGATTCCCCATGGACCCCTTCCCCGCAAGTCCACGCCGTACCAGCACTCGTGTGGTCAGCGAGCTGACCTCTGCCCGGCTTTGGTCTAGGGCTACGTGGCCATTGTGTGGCTGCCCGTCGAGGAGAAGGGCAGCAAGCTCGCCTCTCGCGGGCGTCCTTGCACCTTTCTCGATGTCTCTCGTCAATCCAAGGCTTGGCGCTTCTGGGATCCCTCCCAACACTGCATCGTCGAGTCCTGCAATGCCCTCTTCTTTGAGGAGCTTTTTCCGCGCGATCTCGTTCGCTCCGGCTTGTCGGAGTCCCTCCCATTGTGTGGGGGAGTGGTGAGTCCGTCCTCCGTCCTACCGCTTCCGGGTGGCACATCACTTGGCCCCTCTGAGCTAGCAGCTCCAATCGCACTCTCTGGCCCCTCCGGGCAAGCCGCCTCAGTCGCATCCACTGATCCCTTCGGGCCAGCCGCCCCAGTCGTGTCCACTGGTCCCTCCGGGCCAGCCGCCCCAATCGCGTCCACTGGTCCCTTCTGGCTTGCCGTCCAAGTCGTGTCCATTGGTCCCCCCGGGCCAGCCACCCAAGTTGCGTCCACTGATCCCTTTGGGCCTACCGCCCCAGTCTTGTCACTGGTCCCTCCGGACCAATCGCTCAAGTCGCGTCCACTAGTCCCTCCGGCCCAGCCGCCCCAGTTTTGTCCAACTAGTCTCTCCGGGCCAGCCGTTCTTGTTGCGTCCATTGCTCCCTCCAGACCAGCAACCGCAGTCGCGCCCGCCGGCCCCTCCGAGCCGGCGGCCCTAGTCGCGTCCGCTAGCCCCTCCCGGCCAGCAACCCCAGTCGCGTTCGCTGGTCCCTCCGGGCCAGCAACCCCGTTCGCCTCCGTCGGCCCGTGAGCCTCAGTTCCATCTCCTGTCGTGCCGCGCTACACGCCTGGCCCAGGCGGCAACCCCCGACCCAGACCGTCAGTGAGCGTGCAGACCGCAGCACCTCGCCCAGTGGTGTTTCGGCCCCCTGTCACTCCACGTGTCCCTTCCAATCGTACAGTCGTGAGTGAGGACCCTTGCACCAAGGCCCTTGGCCGGACCACTTTTAGCTATCATTGCAGACCTTCACCCTAGCTCTACATTGGACTATGCCATGCTTCATCACGAGCATCGACATGCTGTCACGGCTGCACTTGCACGCATCCCATGTGGAGCTCGAGATGCACATGCTCTCTCAGTCTGCTCCATAGCACTCCCGGAGGACCCAACTACCCTGTGTGAGGCTCGAGCCTCTCCTGAGGCCACACACTGGGATGCTGCCTGCGCTGACGAGCTCGCTGCTATCTGGTAGCACCACTTATATGAACTCGTCGACCTCCCTCCAGGTCGGAGACCATCGGTGCCAAGTGGGTCTTTTGGTGCAAATGGAAGCCCGACGGGTCCTTGGACAAGTACATGGCCCGCCTCATAGGCAAGGGATTTGGTTAGATCCCTGGGGTCGATTACGACCAGAACTTTGCCCGAGTTGGCCGGTTCTCAACGAGCCGGGCGCTCTTCAGCCTGGTTGCCCAGCATGGGTGGGAGTTGCATCAGATTGATGTGAGCAACGCCTTCCTTCATGGTTCACTGGAGGGTGAGGAGCTCTACATGGTGCAGCCTCCGGGCTTCACCAATGGCACTGGGAGAGTCTGGCAGCTGCGGAAGGCCCTTTACGGCCTGAAGAAGTCGCCTCGGTGTTGGAACCAAGAGATCAACAGCACTCTCCTCCGAGGCGGCCTTTAGCGTAGCACCACTGACCCCGCACATTTCGTCAGCCTGCGAGGCCCGACCCTCGTTGCTGTTCTGGTTTGCGTCGACGATCTCCTCATTGTGTTGCCTGACATGGCTACCATCCACCGTGTCAAGGATCTGCTGCACACCGCCTACCAGATGAAGGATATCGGGTTTGCCCGAGTCTTCCTGGGCGTGGAGCTCAAGCATGATCGCTCCCAGGGAGTCCTGTACGTCCACCAGGCTGCCTATGTGCGGACCCTATGCACACGCTTTGCCGAGGACCTGCCCCTCGTCCCAAGCGCACTTTCATCCATGTCACCTGATGGCCTGGTGAAAGGCCACACTTTAATGTCCTCACCCAGCCGTTGTGGGAGCTAGTTGATGTGAACCTGTACCTGCGATTCATCGGGTCATTGATGTTTCTGGCGTCGACAACGCGCCTAGGTATTGCGTTCGCCGTCAACCTCCTGGCACAGTTTTCTTAGGAGTTGCGTCACCTCCACCTCGAGGCCGCAATCTGAGTACTGCGCTATGTTGTCTCCACTCCTCGGCGAGGTCTTATGTTCCGCCGCCAGCCGTCTATGGTTGCGGTGGGCTACACTGACAGTGACTGGGCTGGCAGTCCAGACAGTAAGAGTCGCACATGCTGGATTTTTCTGGTCGGTAGCACAGTTGTGTCCTAACGTAGTAGCAAGCAGGAGTGCATTGCACGCAGCACTGCTCAGGCTGAGTACATGGCCCTTGGCTCAAGCGCGTGTGAGAGTGTGTGGTTACGTCGTCTGTTGTGTGAGCTAAGTCCATAATGATGCATTGTGACAATGAGAGTGCCATGACCATCGCCGACAATGATGGCGTGCATCACACACGGACAAAGCACATCAATATTGAGTATCACTATGTGCGTTTGTTGTTGCATGACGGCAGCATCAGCATTGTGTGGGTTCAGACAGCACGGCAGCTCGCTGACTTCTTGACCAAGACATTGAAGCGCGACTTGTTCAAGAAGGTTGTCAGCTCGGTCGGTGTGCGTTTGTGATCTGCTCTCTATGTCCCTGCTTGCGTCTCTGCATGCTCTGGGGGAGTCTAACTGTTGACTTTGTCTCTGCCCACCCATGTGCACTACTCTTGTGAGTCATGGGGGAGTGTTGATTTTTGAGCATCCTCACTATGCTATGTTGTGTCCTCCCGCCTTGTGTACATCGGCGTGCAGATGTCTGACGGCAAGATTTGACGCTGTTGGAGTGTCGTTCCGTGGAGCCGATGCACGTTGAAGCCTACTCGTAGTTCGCTAGAGCCTCCTCTCCACGGCAACGTGCTCAGCTCCATTGGCAGGCCCTTGGCGGTCGGGCCGCCGGCGGTCATTACCACCGCAAATGCTGTATGCATGCGTCAAGCGCTGGATCTGACTGTATCGTTGCGTCCGTAGTCTCATGCTCTGTCTAGTGATCGTGTCTTGTGTTGCGCGACACTGTTTGGCATCATGGTCCAACGTAAGCACTGCCTGGGTTCAGGCAGCCATAGCTATTCGTTGCTGTTTTTCTAGCTGATCTGACCACACGACTGTGTTTGTAGCGTCGATGTTTTGGTATGCTCCAGTTTTCAAGCAAAACGGACGTCGCTAGGATTGTGGGCTGTCGGACGTCTGGCGGGGCTCATCGAGAAGGCTCACTGCCTTCCAAAAAATAGGTCTAGGACTTTTTTCTGATTGGCTTGTTAGCCGAGTAACAAGTTTTACATTGCTCATGGGGAGCTAGAACTTGGAGGGGTCTCCCATTGTTGCTCATTCTTCACTCCTAATCAGTTACGTCTAGTTTTCAGCTGTAGTTTGACGCTAACACTGGCATGCGCGTTTCTGAGTAACAAACCCAGAGCACTCACACTTCCACTCTAGAGCAGCAGCAAGAGGGGGCAACAGACTAAGCAACTAGCGTGGAAGCCCAAACGCTACATCAACAACGCCACTGCCCAACCTGCGCACTAGTGTAGTTTCCATTGCCATATACATACACAAGTGTCCAGTTACGAATGAAGCATAGTCGGGGTCGTTGGGTCGAATGTTTAGCAACGCGTGCAGAGTCGCGTCGTGAGTGGTCGGATTTGAGTAGGTTCACCCATAAGTGGGTCTTCGAAAATGGACTGTGAAGATGCGTGATGCATGTATGTAAATCCAGATTCATCGTCATGCGTTGAGAAGTCGACTTAAAGGTTGCGACACTTATGTTCATAGGTTTGCGAGAGTGTTGAAGCTGTTAGAAGGTTTGAGGATATCCACTGAGGGCGGGGCTGTTTGCCAGTTTTCCCTTGGCCGTCGGAGTGAATATTGCAGTTCTTGCGACGTGATGGGATAGTTTTTTAATCATTGAAATGCCCACTTCAGAAGGTTAGGGACTCGTGTATGTCTGGTACGTAACAAATCAATGTGGATTCTTGGCTAATGCGCTGTGCTTTGTTATTTTTTACATTTTTGGCCCAAGTGACGCTTCGGAACTGCTTCAAAAGTTATATTTTTATTGAGAAGTTACATGATATTCATAGATTAAAAGACTAAGAGAAAAAATAGTGGGGCTTCTAAAGTTGACGAGTCTTAGTGAACTATCACAAAAATAGCATCCAAGGGGCATAAATGTTTCAGGTATTTTATATTTTCCTTTTAAATTATTTTTTTCTCACAGTTATCATGAAAAATAATGAATTTTATTTTGTATCAATGAGAGTCCTTACGGTACCTTAGATGACTCAAATGCATAGGTTGTTTCATGATGAATCAATATTTTTAATTTTTATGTTTTATTATATTTTTAAATAAATGCACATTCATCATGATTATGTTAAGATGGTTGATGTCTGCATCCTGCTGGGCACATTTGATGGCTTCATCGGGAAACCTGAGTGCAGTAGACTTGTGCCCTCTTGCATTCGTCGTCTTCATCGGTGCCGTTCAGCTTCTCTCCGGCTTTGTGCTTCATGCATTATTCGAGTATTGCACGGGCGCGATGGGTGCCAGAGCGGGGGCCGTGGAGTGCGCTCTGCCGGCTCCGCTCTTGCGTCGACGATGCTGGATGAGTGATTCGCTACCGCCTCGGCGGCACGACAAGCTTCGGGCAAGTCTGGTAGCGAGCCAATAAGGTTGCCCAATAAGGCCAAAAACGAAAAATCAGGACGTGGACAAACAGGATGCTGAACGCTAACTTTTCGGAATGAACTATCCGGACAGATGAATTTCTGGGCATAGTGGCCGAACCGATGAAACAGCATCGTCCAGTACGACTGAGTAACACAACGGCCTGGATTTATCACTTGGCCTTTCCATTGAAAGTTTAGCTCTATTTTAAAGGCCGACCGGGTAAGACAACGGTGTCGATGTAGCATAGGACATGCTTTCCTCCTCGCTCAGAACATCTGTCCGACATTCAGTCCACGCCGTGCACTTAGTCGGGTCGTGAAAAGAGGCACGAAACTACTGAAATATCGCTCTGTGATCGAATAAGCTAAACGGGAAGACTGAAACCGCCGATCCTCAGCCTAAGTTGCAGATCTACCGACAGGATTCATGTATTCCGTGTCCGATGTTTTTTATTTTTTCTTACTCGGTATCCTTATTGGGTTGCTACCAGACGTGGCCTTCATGGACGGGCTGTCGACGGCTTCAGCGCAACTGTCGTACAGCTGGTCGTTGTTGCACCCTGGGCTGCAAATGCTGTGCAAACCACACTTACCATGACTTGGGGGGTGAACCGACGCCACGCTTTTGATTTTGATTGTAATGGGCTTATCAATTTCGCGCTAGATTGGCGATTCTTTTGTGATTTTTTGAGAAGAGGGATTGCGGTGCAATCAGCGAGAGATCGCACCGAGGTTCAAGGTTTCCGCGCTTTTTTTCTTTCGAAATCGACGGAATTTCTCCCGATTTTCTGTACATCGGTGAAACGCCTGAAACGTGCAACCAGCTTGTCGGAGCTCGTCGCTCGGCGGATACTATATTTCATCGCCGGCACTGAAGATGCGCATTCTGAATCTTGGCCGTCCGCTCGGTGAAGAAATCCTCTCCTGCCATCGATGAAGACTCGGATTCCTTCGAATTTGTTCTCGATTTTTTTAATATGAAAGTCCTAGCCACAGGCATTCGGATTTGTTCTTTGTTTCCCCGTATGTTACCAAGACGTTGGGAACCCTGCCACGTCGGCAGAAATAGGCATAGAATCAGTTGAAAGAGGCGGGAAGGTTGAAATCCCAGGATTTATATTTTGTACGCGTTCTGGCGCCATCGCAAGAGCTTTCGTCGCCTCGCCAAATTGCTCGCCGCGGCGCGTCCCTCCAGCTGAGGGAAGAATCAAAATCAAAATCATAGCGTTGGATCACCCCCTTACACACGCAATTTCGAGCGAGCTGATGCACCTGTAATATGGACGAGTTCGCGGCTCTTCCAGCATCTGTGCCCAGTGGGCACATGAGACCCGCCCGCCGATCGGACCGCTGGATCATCGTTTGGCTCCTCCATTTCCTTGCACTAAAGCTCCAGCCGGCAAATCGAACGACCGTGGCAACCGGCCGTCAATGAAATGCAATCGACCGACTGGCGCTGCTTTCCGACCCACCACGCCCCAACCTACAGAACCTACAGGGCTGCGGCTCGACATCGAAGCCGAGTCGCCGCATCATGCGCAGCTATGCGTGCCGCAAGCCAATGCGGCAGCCGCACCGCCTCTCGCGGTGCCACTGTTTGGGGCCGCACACACACTCATTGCAGGGAACGATTCTGGCCTTTGCGGAAGCCTGGAACGAGTACTCCCGCCCTCCGTCGCGACAACTGCGGGCGGCCCCTGCTCTTCGGACTTATTTTCATGCCACCTTCCTGGCCCCGCGTTGTTCAACCCTGCTGCTTCCTAAGAGCTCATCCTCGTACCAGTCACTTGGTTGCCGTTCNCCCCCCCCCCCCCCCCCCCCCCGCACGCCTTCGCCCGGACACAGCATCACGGTGCAAAGCACCGTCGAGTCGCTCATTAGCGCTCTAGACAAACGGGCCTCCGACCGGCCGCCAGCGCTGTACGGGTGGATACGAGGCTCTGGAAATTGGCGCGGCTGAGGACAAAAGTCATCTGCGGGAGCGCGTCATTCCAGACGTAACGCGCTGCGACAAAATCTTTCGGCATCGCTTGTTCGGTCACTTAGTCTCTCACTCACTCAGTTGATCACTCCGCTCATTCGCTTGACATCCACGCGCCACAACCACCAGCACCAGCACCAGCAGCACAACCACCACCACCACAAGCACAGGCGCGTGCAGATTTGCATGCAACTGCAAGGCCTTGCAGCGCAGCGCGACGAAGGAATTGGCGTTCACACAAACCAGCGCAGCAGAGAGCCATCCTCTTTCTGTCCTCTCGCTTTGCTACGCCGCTCGACTCACTCTCGCCCCATTGCCGCGTGCGGCTGTTGCACAGCCGCAGAAGCAATAGCACACCTCATCCGAGTGGCTCGCGCGTGGACGCGCGCACAAAGCACAGGCGCAGGCGCAGCGCAGGTCCAGGAAGGGGACGGACAGAGGGAAGAGCAGAAGCGGCAAGGGGGGGGGAGGGCGAGGGGGGGGAGTTCATCCTTCAGGAAACTAGCGCGAAATTGAGGCAGGTCGCGAGCAGACGTCTGTAGTTTTGAGAGGCATTCCTGCGTTCATCCACCCAGCGCAGCTGTATTAGCGCTTGGACTGGTGATGGGTAGCCCACCCGCGCACAGTGGTTGACCGGCCGTGCCGCGACGCCCGTGACACGATCATTTCACCTAATCCTTCTGCTGCTGCTGCTGCTGCCGCCACCGCCGCCGCCGCCGCCGCCGCCGCCGTTGCTACATAGCCTTGCCTTGCCTTGCCTCGCTCTCTCCGCTCAGGCAGGTACCTTCACCATCCATCCTTCTCTCTGCCTTCCCCCCTTCGTTCTGGCTTCCTTCCGTCCCTCCCTTCTTCCCGTTCTCCCTCCGTCTCTCCATCTGTCCGTGTGTTCTTCTCCCTCCCTCCCTTCCTCTTCCCCTTTTTTCCAACCCTTCTCCCCCCCACTCCCTCAGTCCTTACTAAGGACTCCTTACCCTTCCGCTCGGCCACACTCCTTGACTCCCTCCCTTGCTGCTTCCTTGTACCCTCCCTTACAGACTCCATCCTCCTCTGCCGACCTCATTCTTCCCTCACAGCCCCATCCCTTTCTTCGTCTCTCCCATCTTCCCTCCAGCCCTTCAGCCTCGAACAGCCTGAAGAGTCGAAGCGCAGCGCCTTTGCAGCTTTTGCAGCTCGCGACTCGCAGGCACCACTCACCCGCAGCAATCGCACAAGCGCCTGCGCGCACTGCAGTGTGAGCAGGTAGACCTGATTGTGTGCGCCTAGTCGCTGTGCGCAGGTGCAACCAGGGCAGGCTGCACCGTGCAGGGCTTGCAGCAGCCGGACAGGCAGCGCAAGCAGGGTGCTGAAAACATGGAGGCGGCCCAGAGTCCATCCGACCACCCTGAACTTCTGCGGCGCCGGAAGCGTACCAGCAGCAGCAGCAGCAGCAGCAGCAGCATCAGCAGCAGCAGCAGCAGCAGCAGCAGCAGCAGCTGCAGCGGCGGCAGCGGCGGCGGCAGCGGCGGCAGCGGGGGCGGCAGCGGGGGCGGCAGCGGGGGCGGCAGCGGGAGCGGCAGCAGCAGCAGCAGCAGCAGCAAGCTCAGCCAGTTTATGCTAGGAGCAGATCCATCTGCCGCTGCTGATGCTTCTGCTGCTTGGAAAGCACATGAAGCGGCAGCAGCAGCAGCTGTGGTGGCTGGGGCGGCAGGGAGTGAGAGGAGGCGGCAAACACAATCGACGAGTGTTCAGAGGTTCACTGCACCTGCGCTGCTGCCTCTGCTGCTGCTGCTAGTGCTGGTGCCACACCTGCTTGGGGTTCTGCTTGCGTCAGCATCCTCCTCAGGTTAGTTGGTTGGTTGGT
>SZWC01009645.1:76198-101243 GCA_023375785.1 Penium margaritaceum
CTCCAGATGACGCTCTCAAGATGACGGCCCAAGAGTGTAGGCAGATTGCGGAGTGACGGCGGCGGAGCCTGGGTAGTAGGGTGACTGAGCCGGCGAAGGAAGCGGAGGTGCCGACGGCTGAGGGTAGTACTGCTGCGGGTAGTACTGCTGCGGCGCGGGTGGCTGCAGGACAGGCGGAGCTGTCGGAGTGGCAGAGGTACTGGACGAGGCCGGAGTGGTAGGACCAGGAGTGGCGACGGCGGCAGAGGCGAGGCGGCGCTCTCGCTGGTGTCGCATGGTGGCGATGACGCGGGCCTCGTCCGTCGGGAGAGGGCACGTGTACCACCCGTGCCCAGGCTGCCCACAGTTGTGGCAGACCCAGCCACTACCGCTGGGGCCGGTCGATGACTGCTGCTGCTGCTGTTGCAATGGACCCTTGCCCTTCTTGTTCCGGCTTTTCTTCTTCTTCCCTGAGGGTGATGGGGTAGCTGCGACAGGGGAGGCAACGGCCACGGAGGAAATGGTAGGGGCGGCGACGGCAGGGGATGCAAGGGCCTCTGTGCGATGGAGTTGGGACTCCTGGCGAGCTTCCTCAATGCGAAGGAAAATCTCATATGCCCAGGGCATGAGAGTGCCCTGGGCCTCCATGGTGGTGAGGACGTCCTGAGGGTAGTGGACGAAGACGTCCGCGTATGCACTGGTGGCGCCGCGCTTGATGGTGAGGAGCGCGGACTGAGGGGGTGGAGCCGACTTGTCCAGTCAACGGAGGATGTCCTCCACTCGCTACCAGTAGGCAGTGACCGTCTCGGCCTCCCCCATGTGTAGGGAGTTGAACTCCCGGAGCATACGGCTGATCTCAGCGTCGCTGGACAGGCGATGGGGTCTGGTGAGGACGTGCCAGGCGGCTGCCGGGTCTGGGATGGCGCCAGCGGTGAAGTCGCCGAGGAAGGGCTCCAGGGCAAGGCGGGAAGCTGGAGGGCGACTGGTACAAGGGCGCGGACGGCGTGACCAGCGTCATATAGCTGGTCGGCCTGGGTGGAGTCGTAAGGGAGGGTGTAGTAGGCCCACAGACCCTCACCCTGCGCCCAAATCCGGAAGCTGAGCTCCCAGCTCCGGAACTGCTCGCCGGCCTGAAGCGGCGGTGGCGGCGTCTCAAAGTCCTTCTGCCTACGGCCGGCACCCAGAGTGGGGCCAAGGACGGAGGTCACTGTCTGCCGTTGGNGACGGCGCGACCAGCGTCATATAGCTGGTCGGCCTGGGTGGAGTCGTAAGGGAGGGTGTAGTAGGCCCACAGACCCTCACCCTGCGCCCAAATCCGGAAGCTGAGCTCCCAGCTCCGGAACTGCTCGCCGGCCTGAAGCGGCGGTGGCGGCGTCTCAAAGTCCTTCTGCCTACGGCCGGCACCCAGAGTGGGGCCAAGGACGGAGGTCACTGTCTGCTGTTGGTGCTGAGTCTGCTGCTGCGCTAAGTAGTACGTGGCGGCGGACACAGCGGGGCTAGCGTGCCCTGGAGGAATGAATGATGGCAGCGCGCTGGTGGCGGTTTGGGAGGCGACTGGCTGTAGCGCCGCAAGTTGCTGTGTCAAGGCGGCGAGTTATTGCTGAAGAGCAGCAAGTGGGTCAGGGGTGCCGCCAACGTTACCAGTGGGCTGCTGCTGCTGCTACTGTAGGGGCGGTGGCTGCTGTTGTATGGGCGGCGGCTGCTGCTGCTGCAGCGGTGGCGGCTGCTGCTGTAGAGGCGGCTGCTGCTGCTGCTGCAGCGGCGGTGGCTGCTGCTGTATGGGCGGCGGCTGCTGCGGCTCTCTCCATGGTCAGTCACCTGCATCAATGTGGTGAGTGTGCAAAGGCTGTGCTTACTTGCCGAACTGTGGTAGGTTCAGGTGATAGAGGCGTGGTGGCCACAATGGCATGGAATTTGGCAATGATACTGAGTAAAGTGGCCTACAACACATGCTCGTGCTCATTCGTGTGCAGTACGTAGCCAAGAGCAGAGCTGGGATGGAAAACCCCAGTGGCCAGGCCAAGTTTGTCCACGCCTGTTGGCATGACAGGTCATTACTCAGTCTCAGACCGAATTTTATGGGCCGAGCCAGTGGAGAAGCTAGCCATAGATTATGCAGGGAGTGCTCGAAGGCATCTGCCACAGACAAAAGGAGACACCTATGCAGAACCGGTGGGGTATGAGGTCCGAGGCAATTCAGATACATGGACTGGAGAAGGGTCATGTGAACTGGATATGACAGGGACGGCCAATCTAGACGAAGCTGCGGAGGAGTGAGCAGGATGACACGACCATTGATGGGACAAAGGATGTGACCAAGGAGGTTGGCGTTCCAGTCGAGATGGGACGGCGTGGACTGCAGAGGCACTGAAGAAGACATGGGAGAAAGAATTGACGGCCAGAAAAAGGCAAATTGTGCAGGCTGCTGACAGACAGTCATAGGAACAACAGGACTGACATCCCCCTTCAACCAAGAGAGTGGCACAATGGTTGTACTGGATGAGAAACGACCAAGGTCACTGAGGAAGATAGACTAAAATAGTTGGGAATCACAAGGCTAAATGACAGGCTGACGCTTAGGGTCCCAGAAGCGCCATGCCTTTGACTGGACAAACACGCCAAGGAAGGGACAAAGACGGCCGAGAGGATAGATTTTACAGTCATGCAAGATATTGAGGGAGCCAAGTGGACGAAATGATGCCGCAGACTTGAGCAAGGTGGATATGATGACAGTTTTTGTGCCAATGCTCAAAGGGCATGACGGTGCAAGGGAGAGGGTCATAACAGACGCGGTTCTAAGCCTAGATAATGTGAATCATGGCCTCAAATGTGGAAAGAGGAGGGAGGTCAGACTCAAATATTAGAGTTCGCACACAATCAGTAAGGGTACAAATCCAGCGCTCGGAGAAGGTGTTACGAGAGTGGAGGTCTCCAGAAACATCCCATTGGACTCAAGAATACGGATGGTGGGTTTAAAGAACACACCGCCACAATCTTTACAGAGGATATGCAACAATTGCTGGCAGGCACGCTCAGGTTGAACCAGCAAGGAATCAATGTCCGCACAAACATCGCTCTTCTGGCAAAGAGCAGAGACCCGGCGAAATCATCAGTAAGACAAAAGATGTAAAGGGGGGCATGATATCAGCGTGACCAAAATCAAGAGAGTAAGAGGACTGTTACTTAGAGGAAGAAAAATGGAAATAGATCTTGCCCTGGGCACAGACCAATAGCGACTTGAAGGCATATGACGGTGTACACATGACCAAGATGATGATGCAAACGCTGAATGTGATGAAGAGACAATGAGGGTGCATTTTCGGGCGAGAGCAGTGCTAACAGAGAGGGTCCAGAGAGCTAGCAACAACACACAATACAGCTTGTCACTTTTGACTCCATGCACAATGACATGACCAAAGGGAAGAATAAGGATGGTGCCAATACCAGAACATGCAAAGAAGTCCATACCCTAATTTTCTAGGGACGTCACTGACAGCAGGCTCAGCTATAGAGAACACATGTATTGCATGTAAGGCAGAAATAGGAAACCACTTGTATCCACAAATCAGACAACGTTGATTTCCTGCACAAGAAGCGACTAACCGACCCATGTGCAAACAAAGCGAATGGATCTAGCATGGCCTAATGACACAAAGGAGGAACGTATGGACCTTCTGTGATGGGTGAATTTGAATCAAGGATCCATCAGCGAATCAACATACGTACAAGGGGTGGGAAGCCACAAGGCACAGTAGTACCAAAAGTCAGAGCAGGAGTGACGGACAGACCACATGCAGTAAGATATTGTAGAAGATCCTGCCATTGCTTAACCCATGGAACAAAGGCAGACAACGTCCCTAAAACACCACTGGAAGGTCCACATGATGAATGGTGCCGGTTTGGCACATATGATCCTTGGCCAACGAGGAAACCCTCTC
Source organism: Penium margaritaceum (assembly GCA_023375785.1). Taxonomy (NCBI): domain Eukaryota; kingdom Viridiplantae; phylum Streptophyta; class Zygnematophyceae; order Desmidiales; family Peniaceae; genus Penium; species Penium margaritaceum. The sequence continues at coordinate 80,116 of SZWC01009645.1, forward strand.
ACCTCCCTGATTTTGCAGGCAAAGAAGCTAGAGGAGAGACTGCTTCAGCTGGTGCTCACTGCTGATCAACAATTGCACGGCCACACTCGAGGGGCCCTATGGAAGAAGATACCACTGTGGAGTGACACAGGCAAAAGAAGGTGGCTTAACATACATCGGTGCACCATAAACAGATGGACAGCCCCAGGGTTATGAGGAAGGCGGAGGGACGGGAGAAATAATGGCGGTGTTGGACGTGGACCGAGAGGAGGCAATTGAGTGGGCTAACATCGAAGTGCCTGCGGTACATGCCCAGTGCCCATGCATGCTGTGTGCAAGGCCCATGTCATCAGCACAAACTAGATACTTGCATGCAAAATGCATGGTGCAGCCATAATTCTGGCACAAAACTATGACAGGATTGTAAGAAAAAAAGAGGTAGAGTCCTTCTTTTTACCCCTTTCCTTCCCACAACCCTTGTAACGTGTGCAACCCTAGGACACAAGGATGGTGGCGCCGATGATGGCCTGGTGATCTCCTGCCGGTAATCTCCTGCTGGTGATCACCAGGAGATCACTTGCACAAGGATGGTTGCGGTAGACCGAGTTGAGATGTGTGTGTCTTAGCCACGCGGAGTCGCCCTTGACGATGCCTGATCCAGGCACATTGAAGGAGGAACTCGGCTCAGGCTGCAAAGTTGTTGTGTGCTACCGGTGATGATGAGCTGAGATTCATCCATGAACATGGTTTCTATGAGCTTACTAATCTCCCGCCTGGGTGAAAAATTGTACATGCGAAGTAGGTTTTTCAGAAGAAGGTGAAGCTGGATGGCACACTGGATTACTACAAGGCTCGCTTGCTGGCCAAGGGGTTCTCACAGGCTAAGAGTGTGGACTTCATTGACACCTTCACACCTGTTGGTCGCATGACCACCGCTTACACTTTGTTTGGGATTATTTCTCACCACGTCTGGAAGCTACACCAGATGGATGTGAATAAAGTGTTCCTCCATGACACCTTCGAGGAGGAGATCCACATAGTCCAACTACCTGGTTTCGAGGTCGGTGAAAAATCCTGGCACTTGCGCAAGGCCTTGTACAACTTGAAGCAGTCACCAAGGTGTTTGAACCAGGAGATCTCCGGCACATGTGATCACTTGCGCAAGGCCTTGAACAACGCCGATGACGGCCTGGTGATCTCCTGCCGGTGATCACCAGGAGATCACTTGCGCAAGGCCTTGTACAACGCCGATGATGGCCTGGTGATCTCCTGCTGGTGATCTCCCAGTCTAAGTAGTGAGAGAAACAACGCCGATGATGGTAGAGCAATGAAGCCGCTTCCTTTGGAGGCAGGTCAACCGTCGGTAGAGAGCCTAATGGTGAATTCCCAAAAAGCACCGACACTAGGCAAGGACTTTGGTGGGACGGGCTGGGATGCAAGAAGTTGCGTTGTTTGCTTGCACATGATAGAAGAGGTCAGAGATCTTGGGGATTAACTTGTCGACCATGGTGAGAGCAGCAGACAGTGAGCCTGGCCCAGCCACCCCAAGCTCACAAAGGAGCTTAAGCCCACGCGCCCATTCAAGAATTTCACCAGATAGGGAACCAGTAGAAACCAGGTTTGGGTAAGCACCCGGCTCGACTTACGACAAACGCGAACACAAGCTTAAAGCATAAGAGCACATGAAACTTGGTGTAGCTCTCTTGGTCGCTTGCTCCAACACGTTGTCCGTCATGCAGCCACGTCACCATGACGAAGCGACCAGCAGGGCTGTCTCTATTTGGTCAGTCACATGTATCATTGAGGTGAGTGTGCCACGAGGTCAGAGGTCACTGTGTGGTACTGACACATAACAGTGTGCTTGTGTTATCGCTGACTGGACAGCGTTGCCCCATGCAGTAGTAGTGCTAGGAAGCTTCCAGGTAGCTTCTCATGGTATCAGAGTTTTTAAGCATCCCTCGTTGACCTGTACTTCAGAAACGCGGCAGTGGCATCAGTCCTGAGAGTCACAGCTACAACCACGGGTCCTGGGAGGACCCGCCATACCACGGTGACCCACAGTGGCACGCAGCAGCACCAGAGACGTCAATGTATCAAAAGCAGAAGTTGCATCATCACGACACCGCTACAGAGGCAGCGGTGGGTTGCCCAACCCTGTCCACTCATTAATGCCCAATCACCCCAAATCCACACACTTGATAATGTGTGCATTGTTAGTTTGTCTGTCAAACACGCAAGTGACCTCTTGACTTCTTCCATTCACACACACACACCATTCCTGTAGGTGACTGAGCATAGCTGAAGCTATGGAGCCGTGCATCACTGGTGTCTCTGCCGGGTGCAAGATCGGTGGGCTTGACCTTGCTCAGCTCTGTTGGGGCTGATATCCTGCTGCTCCAAACATTTGGTGATGAGCCATATGATGGCTAAAACATGAGAGATACACTGAGAGATGCATGCACCACATACGCTCGTGGTCAATGTGGTTTGTGGTTTCTTCTACCTTGCATGCTGTGCTTGCTGTCTCGTTGTTGCCCGGGTTGCTGATCCTACGGGGCCACACGCTCAATCGCTATGAGGTGTGAGAAACCACGGCGGCCTTTTGGCCGACCGGTTTGGTTCGACCCCGGGGTGGCGACTGGGCCCCACTTCGAACTCTTTGAGTGGGTGGCCCAGTCAGCCGCGGCTAAGAAATCGCTGTTTCCTTACTCTCGTAACTCTCACTCTCGCCACTCAACTAAGCACGTTTTTCACCAACCTCTTGCTCCACCATGGTTGTGTCTGCTGTGAGAGTTGAGTTAGCGCAGTAGTGAGTGCATATTTTCATTCTGCCATTGTCTACTAGTATCAGAGCATGAGGGAGAGAACCCTCCAACTAAACGATCCACAGTGGATTGTGGTACGTCACCCGCAACATCCACAGTTGCACATTTGCGGATGCTCGTGACACCTATGCCCGCCAGTACCTCTTGTCTCCGCCCTGCAATCCAGCAGCCTCCTATCGCAGCTGACTCAGTCCCTCGGCGCTAGAACCTTGCTGCCTTGCTGCTCGGCGCTGTCCCTACCACAACACTCTCGCAACGGCCTACCACACTCTCCGCAGCTGTAGGTCAGCAGTTTGCAGCTTCAGGCGTTATAGGGAGTAGCGAAGTAGTGCTATTGGTAGGTGGTCTCACAGAGGTCTTGATCCCAGCACATCTCAGCAGGTGTGCTTTCCTCTGGTCTTCTGTGTCTCGAATAGCTCCGGAGCCCAGCAGGCTCTTCTGCCCTGCGCTCTGCTCCTCTATCTCTTGAGCAACAGCAGCTGCATCTGCGGTCTAGTCTGTCATCCTGTAGCGCTTCTCTTCGTTCTTCCAGGATTTCAGCGTCTCAACAGCACCAAGGGACTCCAGACTACAGTCTCACGGTCCTGCATCATCGTGACACCGAGGCTCTCTCTTGCCACGGCTAACCATCTCTCAATAACTCCGCAGTTCAGCAGATTTTCTGCTCTGCGATCTTCTTCTCCCTCGTCTAACCAGCAGCAGCATCATCAGCCGCTTCTGCGGCCTCACTCGCAACCCTGGCTGCACCACCGAACACTGAAACGGCCCCTACCTCTCCATAGGGGGCTCGTGATTGCTCACGCCTCGACGAACTCATTGACCGCCATGAGGAGGAGGCGGACATTGCAGCGTGGGCGCGTCTTCATCGCCGTTGTGATAACCCTAGATACCACCCCGGGGAAGACTACGGCCCCACAGAAGACGAGGTGCGTGAAGACGCTGCAGTGTACGCGACCTACTGCCAGTCGGCCTCGAACGACTCACCGACCGCTCAAATTGCACCAACTACGAGGCCGCCACGTGAATGACGTCTCCCCATATCTCTGGTAAGATCTCCCATTTTCCGTAGAACACGTCGACAAAGCTAGCGCGCCACTCAAGGTGCAGCAGTTCCAGCTAAAGCGGCAGTCCCAACAGAGCAAGCTGAGGCAGCCTCGAGTCATGCAGCGTCCCCCGCCGCATCTCATGCTGCTACTGCATCATCTGGACATGATATTCTGAATGCTCTAGAGGCAACGCTTGTCTCCTATGCTGCTGTCACATCTACTTTTGCTGCTACAACGCGTGTTGCACGTTGTTGGAACTGGAGGAGAGTGGGAGCCTTGGAGCAGTGATGCCCTGGAAGGGCATCACTTGTGATGAAGAATGGTTGTTGAATCACTAAAAATGATGGAGTACATATAGAGCTAGAGCTTGGGCAAGTCAGCCCTCTCACAAGCCACACCACTTAGCCATGGAGGCTAAGGCTCACACACTAGAGTCCATAATCTCACATAAGAGAGGAAATCAGCCTAGCAATCAGGCTGACTCCTCACACACGACTTAGAGAGCTACAAAATGCTCTCATGGCACACTCCTAGTGGTAACATAACCCACAATCCCAGGGAGAATCACCATGTGTCCATGGCTAGCACACAAGGATCTCACCTCACCTAAAAAGAAAGGAGAGGTACCTTTTTCCTAGTCAGCACACTCTGACAAGGCAACCCAAGAATGTAGGACCTTTTTTGGATATTTCTCCCATCAGGTCTTGACCCTGGACCTCTTGCCTTTTTCTTTTCTCAGGCTAAGGCATGGAGCCATTGCCCATGGTCACCCAGATATCGGCGGTCGATGACCCCGGAAACTTTGAAAATTCATATCTCCGAATCCGACCGTTGGATCAGCCTGAAACTTGGACCGTAGACATTTTGTCAACTGATCTTTCCAATGGTGAATTTGGATTGACGATCGGAGTGGGCATGTGGTAGTTCCCTGGAACTTGCTCCTGTGGACCTGAAACTGAGCCGGATGGCTCCTTTCCCAACAATCTCCCACTTTGTCGTAGTCAGAGTGGGTTGAGTCCACATGCCTTCATGCAAAACTGCTGCTTCTCACGGGTCACTGGCTTGGTACAGCAATCAGCAACCTGCTTGTTGGTTGGAGTAAACTCCAGCTTGATAGCACCCTCTTGCACCATGTGCCTGATGGAGTGATATGCGATGTCAATGTGCTTGGTGCGTGCATGGTGCTCAGGATTCTTGGCGAATGCGATTGCCTTCTGGTTGTCGACGCGCACAAAAACTGGAATTGCTGCACTCTCACTCATCTCCGCCATGAGACGTTGAAGCCAAACTGCTTCCTTGGCTCCAAAGCTGAGAGAGACGTACTCAACTTCCGTGCTTGAGGTGGCCACGACCACCTGCCGCTTGCTGCACCTGTTGATGGCCCCACCATTCATGAGGAACACATGTCCAGAGATGGACTTGCGGTCCTCAGGGTTTGAAGCCCAATCAGTGTCTGTGTAGCCGATGATGTTGTTGGCATTGCCATTGTAGGTGATGCCGATGTTGATGGTTCGAGCAAGGTAGCGGAAGATCCGCTTCACTGCCTTCTGGTGCTCAGGTCCGGGGTTCGCCATGTGCTGGCTCACAGTGCTCACAGCCTGTGCGAGGTCCGGCCTGGTTGCCACCATCAGGTACATGAGACTACCGACGGTGCTCTGGTACTTCTGCCGCTCAGCTGCATCCGCTTCTCCATTGAAGCTCACGAGTTACCGCTGCGTCTCCAGTGACGTGCCGATGGGTTTGGCCTCTGTCATGCCGAACCACTGCAAGACATCCTTAATGTAGCGGCTCTGCTGCACCGAGAGAGAGCGTAATTTGCGGTCACGCGCGATCTGGATTCCGAGGAAGTATGATGCCTCCCCAAGATCAGACATCTGGAAGCGTTTTTTCATGGCCTCCTTGAACTCCTGCAGTGCAGACATGCTGTTGGAAAGGAGGAGCATGTCATCCACATAGACGATGATGATGAGCACCTCATGACCATGCTACCAGCGATAGACGCTGTAGTCACACTCACTGCACTCAAACCCCATGCACTACAGCGCCGCATCCAATTTCTGGTTCCAAGCACGCGACACTTGCTTGAGGCCATACAGCGACTTCTGCAGCTTGCAAACCAGGTGCTCTTGGCCATCCATGACGAATCCCTCTGGCTGCTCCATGTAGATTTCCTCCTCCAAGTCACCGTTCAAGAATGTCGCCTTGAAATCCATGTGGTGAATCTCGAAGTCTTCAGCTGTTGCATAGGAGAGGAGCGTGCGCACAGAGGCAAACGTTGCAACAGGAGCAAAAGTTTCCGTGTAGTCGATGCCTTCCTGCTGCGAGTAGCCCTTAGCAACCAGCCTCGCCTTGTACCTTTCGTGGTTGCCATATGCGCCCCTCTTCTTCTTGAATACCCACTTGCACTTGATTACCTTGCGTCCGGGTGGACGCTCAGTCATCTCCCCCGTACCGTTGTCGAGCTGCGACTGTATCTCCTGCTGCACAACTTATGCCCAATCTGCTGCATCTGGTGCAGCCATGGCCTCCTTGTACGGCGTTGGCTCATTAGAGTCTGCTACAACTACAACATTCATCTGATCTGGCTTTTGCAACATCCAGAAATGCCCACGCTCACCAGGCTTGTAGCGCACCCTGAGAGGGTACCTGCGACCTGGTGCCGGGATGTTAGCGTGCGGCTGGCGCGGTGCTGCAGGCACAACTGCTGGTGCTGGTGATGGTGCATCTCCTTCCTCTGCTTCTGCCCATGAGGCCACTGTATCTGCTACATCAGACATGGGAGAATAGAGTGGTTCTCCCACTGTCACAGTAGAGGAAGGGTCAGGAGAGACGGGGTCAGGGAGAATGTCTGCTCCCACTGCTTCGTCAGCTGCTAGTTTTGCTGCCTCTTCGCAGATGATGTTGGTGTCGATGACGTTGCTTTCGTTGAAAGCGACATCCTTGGAGATGATAACGTGGCCAGTATCCCTCTCGTAGAGAAAATATGCCTTGCTTGCCACGTCATAGCCGATCATCAACATCTGTGCGCTCTTCGCGTCCCATTTCTGCCGCTTCGCCTTGGGCACGTGCATGTGTGCCAAGCTGCCAAACGCGCGAAGATGACCCACGCTCGGCTTCTTGCCGAACCACACCTCGTACGGTGTCATCTGCTCCAACGCCTTGGTGGGACTACGGTTCTTGATGTACACCGCAGTGCTCACTACTTTAGCCCAAAAGTCATAGGTGAGCCGAGCCGCGTGAATCATGGAGCGCGCTGATTCAACGATTGTATGGTTGGCGCATTCTGCTACGCCGTTCTACTGTGGCGAGTATGGTGCGGTGCGCTGTGCCTTGATGCCTGCCGCTGCGAGGTAGTCCTAGAACTCTTTGCTCAGGTACTATCTGCCACGGTCGCTGCACAACGCCTTGATCTTCTTGCCAGTCTGGTTCTCTACCATTGCCTTAAACTCCTTGAACCTGTCAAAGCACTGGTCCTTGGAAGAAAGGAAATACACAACAGTGTAACGGCTGAAATCATCAATGAAGGTGAGAAAATACCTAGAGCCTCCAAAGCTTTGGGTCTGCATCGGGCCACACAAGTCTGTGTGGACCAGCTCCAACACCTCCTTTGCACGCTCCCCTGCTTCAAAGAACGCCTCGCGATGCTGCTTCCCCTCCAAACAGCGGATGCACAACTACTGCTCAAAGTTAGAGACGGTGGACAAGTCACGCACCATCTACTTTGTTTGAAGTTGCTGCAAGGCGCGCATGCCGATGTGGCCGTAGCGCGCATGTCAGATTTCGCCATCTGTGGCCTGCACCACTACTGCAAGACTCTGCTCGCGAGGGATCTTGGTCGCCCCCAACAAGCGGTACATGTCGCCTTCCTTCACCGACCTGGCCAACTCCTCTCCTGTTTCCTTGTCGAGGATGTAGCCATAGTCGTCGTCAAAGACGACTCGTAGTCCAGTGTTGGTGAGAGAGGACACTGAGAGAAGGTTGAACGCAACATCAGGTACATACAGCACGCCATGGAACACTCCCACTTCAATGCCACGCGGGGTCTCAAACCACATCTCCACAATCCCAACCCCATCAGCATACACCATCCGATCATGACCCAAAGCAATCAGACGGGGGGGAATGGAGAGCAGCTGCGTAAACCACTCCTTGTGGTGAGTCAGACTCTTGGTATACCGTGAGTCCTTGTACCACGCCAAATCCGCCTTCTCCTTCTGCGACATGTTAGACTTTGCCATGAAGAGGCGCACTTCCTTGGCCACGTTCATGTTGCCAAAATGGCGCACGCCGATCAGGTTCTGCTGCTGCTGACGCTGCTGTGACTGCTACTGTTGTTCTTGTGGAGATTGCTGCTTTTGCTGATGCTACTGCTGCTCCTTTTAGTCCCTCTTGAATTTGAAGCACTCTTTCTTGTATTGCCCCTCTTTCTCGCAATACTGGCACTTGCCTTTCTTCTTGCCTCTCTGCTGCCCAGACTACTGCTGCGGCTGGTTGCGTGAGCCCATGGCCATGAAAGATGCTTCACTGCTATTGCTGCCGCCATAGCACTTTGCTGCATTGCAACGCAGTTCTACCTGCACCAGGTGCGTGTAGGTGAATTCCAGGTCAAGAGTCGGCTGGCACTCCAGCGTCTCTCGCACCGTATCATAGCTCGTTGGGAGTCCCCTCAGAAAGAGGAGGACGAAGAGCGTGTCTTCCATAGGGTTTTCGGCCGCTTTCAGCTGCTTCACCAGCTCCTTTGCCCTGTCCAAGTACGCCTCCATCCCTTCTCCACCCTGCATTTTCCACGCCATCATCTTCTCCTCCAAAAGCATGAGGAATGTAGGATCCTTGCTCTCATACTTCTTGCACAACGTGTCCCATCCCTCTTTTGCAGTAGCCTTGTCACTCACGTACTGAAGATGCGGGTTGGAGATGGTGTTGACAAGCAGCCTGTAGGCCTGCCTGTCCTTCTTCTTCCACTCCTCATATGTCGCTGCTGCAGTCGTAGATGAACTTGCATCTGCCGCACCTTTTTGCGGCGTCTTCCCCGCCACCACCTCCGCCGCGGTGATGCCTTTTGCCTGTGGAGGCGGAGCGCGCTCGTCGCCGCTCACCACCTCTCAGAAACCCCTGTCCTCCAAAAGGAGGTGGGCACGGATCTTCCAAAACGTGAAGTTGCGCGTCCTTCCAGCCTCTCCAAGGGCTGGGCTGCTGTTACCACGCCTGCTGCTGCCATTTTGAGCTTTGGTGATGCTCAACGCTGCCCTTGAGTGGCGGTGCTACCCCTGCTTCTGTTGCTGTTTATGCCAGAAATCTGTCTGAGATAAAATAGATTGTAGAGGCCAGCAGACTGAGAATTTGGAAAAACTGAACCCACCACTGGAAAATTCAGCTCAAAACATTTCAGATCAATCCATAAAACAGGGTCATCAACAGGGGATTTTCAGAGATATGCCCTTTTGAAAACAGGGTATGCTGCTGCTCCTACTCCAGCTCACACCAGCCAGCTTGTAAACGGCGTTTCTCCCAAACGAACTCATGGAATGCAATGTTTTTGCACCAATGCAAAGCTTAGGAAAAATACTTCAATTCGCATGTGCTACTTTTTAAATTTGACAAAGAAATGAGAGAGTTATGGTCATCACGAGGCGAAACTCTTACTCAAAGAGAGGAGTGTAGCCCTGGCCGACCTTGTTTTGAGCAAACCTCTCAATCCGACCGTTGGATCTTTACAATCTTGGGCTCGTTGGGAAGCTTGTCTATTGAACTTGAAGATCCAGTATTTGATCGTAAAATTTGGTAAGGGTTTCACCCTATCTTGTCACTCTCAAAGTGATGGCCCGTGCTGCCTGAAAGTGGCAGAACTTGGCTCTGATACCAAGTGTTGGAACTGGAGGAGAGAGGGAGCCTTGGAGCAGCAAACATGTGGGACTGGAAGGGCATCACTTGTGCTGAAGAATGGTTGTTGAATCATTCAAAATGATGGAGTACATATAGAGCTAGAGCTTGGGCAAGTCAGCTCTCTCACAAGCCACACCACTTAGCCATGGAGGCTAAGGTTCACACACTAGAGTCCATAATCTCACACGAGAGAGGAAATCAGCCTAGCAATCAGGCTGACCACTCACACACGACCTAGAGATCTAGAAAATTCTCTCATGGCACACTCCTACTGGTCACATAACCCACAATCCCATGGAGAATCGCCATGTGTCCATGATTAGCACACAAGGATCTCACCTCACCTAAAAAGAAAGGAGAGGTACCTTTTTCCTAGTCAGCACACTCTGACAAGGCAACCCAAGAATCTAGGACCTTTTTTGGATATTTCTCCCATCAGGTCTTGACCCTGGACCTCTTGCCTTTTTCTTTTCTTAGGCTAAGGCATGGAGCCATTGCCCATGGTCACCTAGATATCGGCGGTCGATGACCCCGGAAACTTCGAAAATCCATATCTCCCAATCCGACCGTTGGATCGGCCTGAAACTTGAACTGTAGACATTTCGCCACCTGATTTTTCCAGTGGTGAAGTTGGATTAACTATCGGATCAGGCATCTGGTGTTCTCCTGGAACTTGCTCCTGTGGACCTGAAACTGAGCCGGATGGCTCCTTTCCCAACACACGTGCGCCTGCTTGTACTATTGCTGGTAGAGCTGTTGAGACCTATGCAGCAGCAGCCTCTGACCAGGGTCCCCTTGCGGCTACTGCAGTCAACAATGCCACACATGTAGCAGCAGTAGTTAGCACAGTCGTAGAAGCAGCAGCCTTTGTAGCCACTGCCATCTCCAGCGCAGTTGCCTCCATTCAGGTCTCAACTTCCCACGTGTCTCCTGCTTCAGTATCCTCATCATTTGGTCCACAGATCCGTGTCGCGATCCCATCAGCAGCTTTCTTCTCCACCCTCACAGGAGTTGCACTTGCTGGGATTGCGTGTCTTATCGTCACCACCTTGTCCTTAGTGGTAGTTCTTGTTGCTTTTGCGGCATCTACATTGCCACCACTGCTTTCCCTACTACGTTAGCATTGGTGAGCTTCAGTCCCCTGCTCCTTGGGTGCAGCTCTTGCTCCCTCTCTTTTCTCCTCTTGTGGCTGTGCTCTTTCTTTCACATTGTCCTGGAGCTCCACTCATCCAGGCTTCATTCCTTCTTAATTCCCACGTCCACTTGGGCAAGGGAAATGTTGCCAGAATTTTCTTGTGTGATTCTCACTCATCATGCCTGTCGACGATGACCAGTATGCAGTACTGCGGGAAGAATTGTGCGAAGAGCGTGCTGCTCTTCAAGCAGCCCTCGTTGCATAACGTGTTGCAGAAGAAAAGTTGCGCACGGAACAGGGCAATCAGGATACTTTCTCCAATCACAGTGCTGATCCCACGTTTAACCGCTTGCAACCTATAGTGCGCACTACACCTACTGCGTCAGCTGCTGCTGATTTTTCTGCTGCATTCTCCACCTCCTCTGCTTCCGCTTCCAACACCTCTGGCTCTTTTTCCTCCAACTCACTTGTTACTGCAACAGCAGTTGGAGCCGCTGCAGCTAAAGCCATTGCACAACCCTCCCAACGTATACCTGACTTTGATTCAGTGCCACCGCACTTCACTCTCAACCTATCTTGTGCTTCATGGGAAGTTTGCTTCAGTGCTTGGGCACAAGGTGAGTAGCTCTGGGAGTACTATCATTTACCCAACCCCGCTGCTAAACCTTTCCTTTGTACCCATTGACGTTGAGTCTGTGCGGGCTGTACGTGCCCTCATTTGCGTTGGACCCGATGACCTCACTAATGAGATAGGGTCCTATAATACTGACACTACACGCCGTATCCCCGCCAACCCCGTCAGCACCTATACTCTCATCAAGCGCCGCACAACTCTCACTGGGCATGCCGCATAGAGTATCCTCACTGTACAGTTCAACATGCTCTCCATGCGTGCAGACAAAACTGCGGATGCCTACTGGGCCCGCAGCCTTCGTCTCTTGAAGGATCTTGGCAAGGCTGCGCCTGGCCAACTGTCTTTTGTTCTCTCCATCGTCAATTACCTCATTTCCGAACTCTCTGACATCTTCAGGGAGGTGAAGGCCTCTAAGCTTGAGAGTCTTGCGGCCGAGCCAGTGCCTGCTGACTCTTCACCAGGCATTGGGGCCCTTTGGGAGTTCACCTCCCAACGCCTTACTGACTGGTGGAGTGCCCTTCAAAACAAACGGATTCACCATGCAGCAGTTGCAGCGGCCACCACTGCACTGCCCTCTACATCATCCTCTACCTCCTCCTCTTCTCCATCCACCTCGGCCACAACTCTTCTCAACCAAAGTTGGGGGGGCGGGGGCCGTGGTCGTGGTCGGGGCAAGGGCAGCGGCGGCTCGGGCTCTGGCGGCCAAGGCGGATGTGGCAAGGGCAAGGGCACTAACAACACCTCCCCTTCACTAACAACACCTTCCACCTCACGTGCTGGAACTGCGGCTCTGTCGGCCATTCTGTACCCAAGTGCCCATCAACACCGGACAACGATCACCTCGCCTCTGCCATGCGTGCACATTGGGCGCCCTCCTCTGGTGGTTCCGGGGACACCTCTCGCAGGGCCTCACCAGCTCCTTCCTCTGCTCCCTCTAGCGGAGGGTTACCCATCGCCACCGACGCTACCGTGTACAATACTGCTGCTTCTCCACCCCTTCTCCCTTACCTCTGGGGCTGGCCCCCAGGGTATGGTGGGTCCATCTTCTACGGCCCGCCATCCGACACCTACTCTCCACCCAGCTGGAGTCTCCATCTTATCGCCCATCCTCTCGGGTGGTCATCACGCCGGACCCTACTGACCATGAGCGCTAGTTGGATGCAGCACTGCCTCACGCTGTTCATCAGCCCCACCTTCAGGATTAGTGAGGTGAGAGTGAAGGCTCTGGGTCTGAGCCTCTTGCGTGTGTTGCTGATGGGGCATTACGTGGTTGTTCGTCTCGTCATCTTTGCGGTTGCCCAACCCCCGATGTCTCATGGATTGAAGAGTGGAATTCAGTGCGTTTGCCTCGTTGTCTTGCAGCTTGTGGTCAACGCTTCTCTCGTCACGCAGCCCTCGCTGTAGTGAGTCGTGACCCTTCCACTGTTCGTGCGTTGGGTGGCTTCTGGATCCTTGATTCAGGCTCCACCCACCAAATGACCTCGTCGCACATGTTCTTCGTCTCCCTTGGTCCTGTTGGCTCTGCCCGCTTCGTCCGCACTTGCTCCGGCCAATTGCTCCCAGTCCAAGGGGTTGGTGTTGTACGCTTTGTTGGCCCAGGGGTGGAACTATTCTTGCCAGATGTCCTATACGTTCCATCGCTCGAGCTGAGTATGCTCTCTGTTACGACACTCGACGACCAAGGCATGGACTTCTCGTCCAGTCGCGGCATTGCCTTTGTCTCTCACCGCACGTCTGGCTGCATTCTCTTGCAAGGAACACGCTATGATCGTCTGTTCTGCGTACCCACATTTGCACCATCTCCTACCACCGCTGCCCATGTGCATGTCGTGCACTCTCTCTCACCCGCTCATGCACAACTACAGCACTGCCGCCTATGCCACATCAATACCGCAGCCATCGACAGCCTGCTTCATGGTCTACCCGCCAATGGCCTCGATGCTGCCACGTTCCCAGCTCCCTGTTCCCCTGACTGTCTTGACTGTGCTCAAGGAAAAATGCATCGGTCACCATTCAGCACTTCAGAGTCTTGCACTTCTCACCCTCTTGACTTGTTGCATGCTGATGTTATGGATCCACTCTCTCATGAATCTCTTGGAGGTGTCGGGTGCTGAATGCTTTATCTCACCGATGACTTTTCTTGCATGCGTTGGGTCTTTGCCCTCAAACAAAAGAGTGATGTTTGCTCCACTCTTCAAACCTGGCTCCCTCAGGCTGAAGTTGCTTGTGGTTGTCTTTGTGTATTTCGTTGTGACCGTGGCGGTGAATTCATTGGTCCCACCTCTCGTTTCCTGTCCTCTCGCGGTGTGACTGTCAAAACCACTGCTCCCTACACACCCCAACAAAACAGTGTGTCTAAGCGATGGAACGGGACACTTACTGATGGAGTTTGCACTCTCCTCACTGCCTCAGATCTTCCACCCTTGTTCTCTTTTGAAGCCATGTCATATATGACGTGGGTCTGGAACCGTGTCCTGCACGGTCCCCTCCCACGCCATGTCACCCCATTCGAACGCTGGTTTGGTCGTCGTGCAGACCTTTGTCTCGCTTGCGTCTGGGGATGTGTCATTGTTGTTTGGCTTTTCGAGGACCTTCATGACGGCAAACTTAGTCCTCGTGCTTGCTTGTGCACCTTTCTCGGGGTCTCCGCCATGTCCAAAGCCTGGTGCTTGTCGGACCCCAATCGTGCCCGCGTTGTTGAGTCTCGTGATGCCCTCTTCTTCGAGGACGTCTTTCCTCGCGACCTGGCCCATGTCGCTCCACCCTCTTCCTTGTCCTCGCTCCGTCAACTTGGGGGGGTGGTTCTCTTTCGGCTTCCGTTCTCGCCGATCCTCCTCCCGTTGCCCCGGTCCCTTCCTCTTTAACCCCATCTGATGTGTCCTTCTCTGACACCCTCCTCAGCAATTCGCCTGCATCCTCATCCGACCCTTCCACGTCGTCTTCCCCTTCTTCATCCTCTCAGTCTGTGTCGGTCCCTCTCAGCGATTCACCACTGTCTGTTGATGCCGTGGCACAGTCACCTCCCTTCATTGTGGCTGAGTCGCCTCCACAGCCCATTGTTCTCCCGCCACCTGTGATCTCTGGTGAGAGTGTCACACCGCCGGTCACAGATGTGCCCCCGACCGTATCTGAGCCTTACACTCGTGGGGGACGGCTACGCCCACTTCCATAGCACTCGGCCACAAGGTCCTCTCAGCCCTCATAGAGTCGTACTCGCTCTAGTGCCCCTCCCACTGCAACTGGCTCCACCGCCAGACCAACTGGCCTTGATGCACTGGGTCTTGCGGTGGGTGTGGTCCACCCCAACTCTGCAGTGGGCTATGCACTGGTTGCTCATGAGTTCCACAGTGCGTTGGATGCTTCGGTCGCCAGCTATGTCGCCGCATGCTTTGCGGCAGACGGTCTTCCCTCACTTCCTACCGAGCCCACTACAGTGCGCAAGGCAAGGGAGGCAGCTGATGCAGACCTTTGGGAAAAGGCCATGCAGAAGGAGCTCACAGCCATGAATAAGCATGAGGTCTTCGAGCTTGTTGACCTTCCTCCTGGCTGCAAGGCCGTCATAACTCGCTGGGTGCTTCGACGTAAGTTGAATTCTGGCCGTACTGTCGACAGGTACAAGGCTTGCCTCACCGCCAAGGGATTCTCTCAGATCCTTGGCGTCGATTTTGACGAGACGTTTGCACCTGTGGGACGTTACACCATAGCTCGAGCTCTCTTGAGCTTGGTTGCCGAGCACGACTGGGAGTTGGAACAAATGGACGTCAACAATGCATTCGTGCATGGATGCCTTGACGAGGAGATCTACATGGTGCAGCCTCCAAGGTTCACGGATGGTACAAACAAGGTGTGGCGGCTGCGTAAAGCCCTCTACGCCTCCAAGGTTCACGGATGGTACGAACAAGGTGTGGCGGCTGCGTAAATCCCTCTATGGGCTCAAGCAGTCCCCTTGCTGCTGGAACCTGGAGATCTTGGCCACCCTTGAGAAGGGTGGCTATCGTTGGAGTAGAGCTGACCCTGCGCTCTTTCTGAGTCCACCATCGCAACCCTTGTCTGTAGTCTTGGTCTACGTGGATGACCTTCTTATTGCATCACCCAGTCCCTCTACAGTTCACTCTGTGAAAGACCTTTTGTAGTCCACATACAAAATGAAGGACTTGGGTCCTGCTTGGGTGTTCCTGGGCATGGAGCTTGAGCGGGACCGTCAGCGCCGGGCACTGCACGTCCATCAGGCTACCTACATTCGCAACCTGGAGGAGCGTTTCTCCTCCATGCTCACTAACACCCCCACTGCATTGACACCCATGACACCAGCTAGGCAGCGTCTTCTGAAGTCAGTCGATGTGGCTCAGCTGGGGAAGACTGTCGAGGTCACCGATTACCTCAGTGTGATTGGGTCCCTCATGTTCCTTGCCACCAATACTAGAGCGGACGTGGCCTTTGCAGTCAACTTCCTGGCTCAGTTTTCCCAGCGACCTCGACAGAAGCACCTCGAGGCTGCAATGCGTGTCGTTTGTTATGCACTTTCTACTGCGCGTGTGGGACTGTGCTACAAATCACAACCCTCTGTGGTGATTGATGGCTACACTGAGAGTGACTGGGCCCACGATGCAGATGCTCGTAGTCTCACTGGTTACATCTTTCTCGTGGGTGGAACTGCCATCTCGTGGAAGAACAATAAGCAGGGTTGTATTGCACGTAGCTCTAGTGAGGCTGAGTACGTTGCCCTTTGCGCAGGTACGTGTGAGAGTGTCTGGCTCTCTCACTTGCTACAGCAGTTGCGCGTGCCCATCCGCTGCAACAATCAGAGCACCAAGGCAATTGCTGAGCATGATGGCATGCATCATTCACGCACAAAACACATCAACATTGAGCATCACTTTGTACGTGAGCGCATTGCCGCAGGAGAGGTCCAGGTCGTCTGGGTTGACACACGTCAGCAGGGTGCAGACTTTCTTACCAAAGCTCTGAGCAGTGGGATGTTCAAGGCAGCTGTGCATGCAGTTGGCTTGTTGTGTGTACGCGATGCTCCTAGCTGAGTTGACATCCTTGTCTGTCCCTCGTAATGTGCTCCTTCATGTGGTGTATGTTCTGTTTGTCTGTGGGTCATGGGGGAGTGTTAGTTTGTCTGTCAAACACGCAAGTGACCTCTTGACTTCTTCCATTCACAAACACACCATTCCTGCAGGTGATTGAGCATAGCTGAAGCTATGGAGCCGTGCATCACTGGCGTCTCTGCCGGGTGCAAGATCGGTGGGCTCGACCTTGCTCAGCTCTGTTGGGGCTGATATCCTACGGCTCCAAACATTTGGTGATGAGCCATATGATGGCTAAAACATGAGACATACACTGAGAGATGCATGTACCACATACGCTCGTGGTCGATGTTGTTTTTGGTTTCTTGTACCTTGCATGTTGTGCTTGCTGTCTCGTTGTTGCCCGGGTTGCTGATCCTACGGGGCCACACGCTCAGTCGCTCTGAGGTGTGAGAAACCATGGCGGCCTTTTGGCCGACCGGTTTGGTTCGACCCCCGGGTGGCAACTGGGCCCCACTTTGAACTCTTCGAGTGGGTGGCCCAGTCAACCGCGGCTAAGAGATTGCTGTTTCCTTACTCTCATAACTCTCGCTCTCGCCACTCAGCTAAGCACGTTTTCTACCAACCTCTTGCTCCACCATGGCTGTGTCTGCTGTGAGAGTTGAGTTAGCGCAGTAGTGAGTGCATGTCAGCATTCTGCCGTTGTCTACATGTATAACACTGAAACATATGGTGCGGATGCTTCTAGGAGAATAGCCTGGCCAATTGTTAATGTTTCCTGGAAGTTAGTGGTTACAGTTATGTTCACAGTTACTTTTGTGTACATGAACACAAGACTTTCTCAGAAATTGATCAAGAAATGGATGCATTTTGTTTTCTTTTTAATCGGTTCTCTAAACATTTTTCCAGAAACACTAAAGCACATGCTTTTTCATTTTGTCACCTATTTCGTGCTTTGAGTTAAGGTCATGTTATGATTGTAATAAAACCACTGACGTTGAATTGTATTACTTTCTTCAAGCTACCAATCAAGAGTGTTCTTGTAGGGATCAAGCGGAATGCTACACGACCGTCATGATTTTTTTTTGGTCAACGCTCGAGCTCCCCCCCTCCCCTCCCCCCCCCCCCCATTCGGTAGCCCAAATGTGTGGCAAGGGTGTATAAGGAAGTGTATGAGGAGGGGGTGGCGATTAAATAAACATATGAATTAATTCACTTTTGTACACATTGGTGAGTGCGCACAATGCATTCCCCGATACACTCCCCCAATACACTCATAGTGTTGGGGGGGGGGGGGGCTCTCATTGGGACGCAATGATTTCGTCATCACGGTGCGACAATGACATTTCTATTGCGCTTTGGTTCTGAGTTTGCACCCCGAGCACTGTCGGATTTGAAAGATTGACGACCTACGTAAACTGTGAACAATTCCAGAAATGAATAAATGTTCGTCTATTGGATATAGCAAGCAAGAATGTATCCAAGATTCTAACTTTGGAGAGGTGGGATCATCGATACCCCCCTCCCTGCTTTCAAAACATATCTGGATAGTGTATTTGGTTGTGTATTGGGAGTGGGTTTGTAACAATACACTAGTGTACAAATTTACTTGTGTTTATTTTCGAGCGGATTCCTCATACACACCCCGATACACATCCCCAATACACTCTTGGGAGGGGCCTGGTTACTTAGCTCGCAATTTGCAAATAGCATTCAATGGTTATGCACCAGCCCTTGTGATATCAAGTTATCGTAACCCATTGGCTGACTCTGATGGACGGCTTAGATTAGGTTTCGTGTACTGCACATTGTATACACATGTGTGTTTATACGAATGTCTACCAGATACACCTTCCGGTACACTCTCCATATACACTTTTCACTCTTTCGAATGGGGGCGGACCGTCGTCCCCCCCACCCCCCCCCCCCTCTTTTCAAAGTGTATTGGATAGTGTATCTAGAGGGATGCCGAATGAATACACAAGTGTATGAATACACTTGTTTACATCTATGAGAAAATACCGATACATTCCTCGGTACGCTCCTCCAATACACTTGTGTTTTGGGGGGGGGGGAGGGGGGGCGTTTGATCGGGTCCTCTTTTCCATTTGCATAGTACCCATAGTGCTTTACACGCGAGTGAAGTCTGTCTTTCCGCCCTTTTCCGGGTGTCGTCGCTTTAAGATGATCGACATCCTCGATTGAGAATAGTACACATTAAAAGAGATACACAAGTGTATTTGTGGCAACGTCCTCCAGATAAGCTTACCGATACACTCTCCACACTTTTCAGTGTTGGGGGGGGGGGGGGATCCTCCCCTTCCCCCTCCGAACTAAGAAATGTATTGCAGTGGTGTATTGGGCAGTGTATCTTGAGGGGGGTGTATCTAATATACAAGTGTATGAATACACTAGTGTACATGTTTGTGCTGGTTCATGATACACTCCCCGATGCACAACGCCAATACACTCGTGGTGAATTGGGAGGGGGGGGGGGGGGGAGGGTCTGGCGAGATAAAGAATACATTAGTCCACATTTCTCCGGATCTCCACGATACACTGTCCAATACATTCACCAGATACACTCGGGGGAGGGGGGGGGGGGGGGGGGGGGGGGGGGGGCGGAGAGTCGACTTCGAGCAAATCTTGGAAGTGGGACAAGCGAACAATGTGCAAAGTCACAGCATGTCAATCTGTTTTCATAAGAAAAGTACATCCGTTCCATACTCTCTTTTGACAATACTATGTCAAACAAAAATGTCGTTCAGGAACGTGGAGAACAGGACTAGGCAAGTAAAAACCAACGGATTATACTTTGAACTTGTCGTGATATTAATGTTCAGGAATCAAGGTAAATGAATTTGTTCACAAAGATATTGGTGATGTAACAAGTGTATATATGTAGATAAACTTCCAGGAGATAAAGATATTAGAGGAGTAGTATACATAGGTTATGTAGTGTATAAAATTGGGACGATTCACCATAGCTTTGTCTAGCAGTTCAAGAATGTGGTGGTGCTGGATTGTCCGCAAAGCTTCCTTGAAGTTTGATTTCAGGTCGCACTTACAACCCTCCCGGATGTCCGAGAGCGGGACTTACAACCTTACTCCTATTGACCCCAATTTTGGGCGTTTGAGGGCTTGTTGAAAAACTCTATTTATGAGCTCTCCAACACATCCACTCGCACTTTGTTTGGTACCCTATAAAGTTGAAATTCTATCTTAGATCTAGATTTCTTTTTGGAATTTCACGCAGACCAGATAAACGTGATGTTCCCATGCTTTTTTTATGGTTTTTTTTTGGCAAAACCACCACCATTTTCTCAGCATCATATCCTGCACCATCGTCTCAATTTTTACTCCATTAGGACAACATTTGTGCTGACATCATCATTGAAGGTGATGATGTCATCACTGGCACCTCACCGGCACATCCAAACCCTAAACCCTAAACCATAAAGCCTTCATTCTCATAGCACCACTCTCCCGGGGTGTCTTTTGGTGGGTTACCCATTCCCTTTCCGCTTGAGCATTCCCCTAAGGATGCCCTTTCCGTGGATCAGTGCCCGAAGGACTCTGAGACCCCACTACCACGATATGATAGTGATGTTGGATTCGACGCCTCAGAGACTCCCTTCCAGGAGTGGGTTGATGCGCAGGGGGTTTGGCCATAGTTCTTGCGCCAGTATCAGACGGCCGAACCTTGCTAGGCACAGGTTGCAATGAGCTTGCTCTACTGTAGCATGTGCAGCTTGCTCTACGACGTGTCCCACGATGTTGTTTTCTACTTCTGCCTATTCCCGAGGGCCCCTGGCACAAATACTGGAGCGGATCCTCGCCACGGCTGGGAGTTGATCCAAACCCTGCTGGCATCCAAGATCCATGTGACCATGAAGGAATGTCTCCAAGAGTTTGGCTCCCTTTGGCAGGGTCCCTTTGAGCCAGCAGCAGCCTACAAGTGGTAAGCCATGCATATCTACACTTGCTTTGACACTATCGGTGGCTCCCAGCTGTGGGCCCTACACACCATCATGGTCGGGAACCACATAGAGTTTGTTAACATGTTCACCTACTTCAACCAGAAAATCATCGCCAAGCTATTGACCTCCTTGAAGCTCCTCCCTTGGGCCCATCAGTACTACCTACAGCGGACGACCAAATGTGAGGCTGTCTAGGTCCTTGAGGCAAGTCCACTGGTTGCCGTGACGATCACCTCACCAATGACACCCCCCCCCCCTATTGCCTCTTCCTCACCCCTTTCTCCGTCTCCCTCCTCTTCCGGCCTGGCCACTGCTACACAGGGGAAGAAGGGTAAAAGAAGCCGTGGTAAGGGACAGTACCAGTAGTAATAGCAGCAACTACAGAAGCAGTAGCAACTACAGTAGCAGCAATAGCGTCCACAACAGTCAGGTTGTAGGAGTGCATGTTCAGTTGACTACAATAACTGTGGGAGTACACATCGCTACACAGAGTGCACACAGCCCCTCGACTGGATGCAGATCATCCAAGGCCTTCAGGCTACGCATATCCGGTGGACGACTGCCTCCACTGCCATCCAGACCAGTCGCGTGACCACGACGGCAGCTGACCCTC
>SZWC01009646.1:3957-26420 GCA_023375785.1 Penium margaritaceum
CTGCTGCTGCTGCTGCGGAAGCGGGGCGGGGAGGCGGTCGCTGTCGGACCCTTCCTGACTGCGGCCACTGCCCTGCCCACGCGTGGCCTCATCGGAGAAGGCCCGCGATTGACCGCTACTGCTGAAGCAGCAGCTTCAGCAGTGTCGGGAAGGGCCGCTGGCCCTCCAGCAGCAGCAGCACCACCAACAGCAGCAGCAGCCCCTGAGCCGGCGGAGTCAGCTCCCACTGTGCTGTTACCATCACAGTGGCTGGGGCTCTTGCCCGCAAATGCGTCGCGGCACAGGGCAGACGGCCCGCCGCGGGGGTCAGCCACAGTGGCGAAGCTGAAACAGTCGTCGGCGGCCAGGGGCCTAGAGCGCTCCGGAAGCGCAGCGGCAGGAGCAGCGAGCGCACCCGCTGCTCCCTCTGCTCGGGAGGCGTCTGCGCGCTTGGGGAGGACACTGCCCTCCAGAGGTGGAGATCCGTTACTGCTTGCCTGCCCCTGCGCCGCCGATGGGGGCGTGCTCCCATCATCGCTTCGCCTCTGCTTGAGGGTGCTGCCGCTGCTGCCGACGACGCCGATGCTGCCGCCGCTGTTGATGCTGCCGACGCCGCTGTTGCCCCATGACAGCGCGGCGTGCACTGCAGCTTCCACTTCGGCCGGCAGCGCAGCTGCGCTGCTCGGCCGTCTGCTTAGCCTGCCGCTGCTGCCGCTCCCACCTGCGGTACCGGCCCCACCGTTGCCGCTGATGTCAGCGCTGAAAGACGTGGAGCCGGCTGTAGAGACATCTGCTGCTGCTGCTGCTGCTGCTGCTGCTGCTGCTACTGCTGCACCTGCAGCTGCTGCAAGCGCTGCTGCCGAGCTTGACCTTCTGGACAGCAGCCGCCCGAAGCCCCGGCCGGCGCTACCGCTGCTGCTCCTGCTCTCGCTTCTCAGACCCTTGCCAAGCGCAAGGTAAGGGTCGGCCGCTGGCTCCTCCGCTGCCGCCGCCGCCGAGGCTGATGCCGATGCTGCCGGTACGGCAGTGGCAGGTGACATTGCGTAAACGGAATTGTCCACAGAGCTGAATCGTTGCAGCAGCGGTGCGCCTGCGACGGCCTCTGGTTTCGCTTCTGCCTCCTGTGAGAATGTTGGCGAGCTGTGCGGCGTGACGCGCGTGAAGGGGCGGCGGATTGGGCGGCGTGGCCACGGCGATGAAGGCAGCCGGCGGATCGTCGGTAGAACTGGGGCGGTAGTCGAGCGAGCATTGGCTTGCGCCGGCGATGCTGGATGTGGCGATGCGACGATAATGGTGGGTGTGGCAGTTGGTAGCTCGCAGCGTCTGCTGATGTTGCCGACTGCGAGGGCAGGGCAGTGTCCGCAGTCACGAAGGGTCCGACAGAGTTGCGCTGATGCGCGGGCTAGTTTATGAAAGCTCGACAAAAGGGATAGGGCAGAGACCAACGAATGTGTTCACCCCGCCTCGCAAATCCGGCGCGGGTGCAGAGCGCAGAGAGTATGACCCAACCACCGAGATTCGCGATCTTGGCGAGGGAGATCGTACAACTCTTTCGGGGACTACACACATGGACCCGTGCCAAAGGCGACGAAAAACGATTCGAAAAACAAAGAGCCACGTGTCAAACCAGCATTCATTTAATGCGACTGCGAGTGAGAAAACGCAATGAAGAAAAGAAAGAGACAGATACAAACGTAGCGCCTCTCCTCCTTGGGTACCAAACATGGATCTGCCGAAAGTAGCACATAAAACTCATACCCTGCAAAGATGGATCCCCACTAAAAAGCAAACAAACTTAGCCCCCAACTGTTGCGATGCCACCATTCGCCAAACGTTGCAGTTTTCTGGTGGCCGACGTACATACTGAAAATGACTACCTCTTGGTCAAAGGATGTAACATGCATAGAGGGCAATCTTTGTGCGAGGTTTCTCTTTTGCCAAAAGGAACCATGGCCTTGCATCATGTTCCCAAGAACTTCCTCCCATGGAGGCTCATTTCCCTTTAATCTGATTCCATTGCACATACATTTTGGACATGGGATGGAAGAATAGATAATATCAACAAAGCCCATCACAATGAGACAAAGATGGGGGGTGGACAGCCATAAGAAAAAACGAAAGGAACTATGCGAGCCCATGTGTCGAGATCTTTTTCACACAAATAGATTTTCTTATTGAAATTTTCTTAGAAGCGCAAGATAATCTTCATAAAATATTGACAAGGCTAAAAAACAACTACAGTTTAGGCAGATGATGTAACATAATCTATGCTGGGTGCTATTTTTGTGCTATATTCAGCAAGGGGGCATATTGCAACGTGCCATTTTCACTTGCTACCTTATGAGGGGCGCATCTTTTTTTGCGTGCTTCAATACAGAATGAAAAAAGCGCGCTACCTTTGGAGGGCAAAACTTTGGCATGCTTGAAACCAAGGCTTCAATTCTTAATGCTAATACAAAATGAGTTCTAGCATTGCATTTTCATCACAAAAGAAACACAAGAAGAAATTTGCTTTATGTTCCTAAAAGCATAAACAAGTATATTTATTATAGAATTGAACTTTCAAATACTAAAATGCGATGTAAGTAGATCTTTTACGCAGACTAGAAAAGAGACAAATCAGGTCACTACGGTCAAACTATGATCCCACCAAATTCAGCAACTTAACAAATTAATTCAGATCCAAAAACAAGCTTAATAAGTTACATTGTAACCAAAAAGCCCATCTTGAACCAATGGTCATGACACTGCATTAGCACATTTTCCCGAGTCTGTTGTCAAAATCATAACAGCCAAAATCAATCAAGAAAATCACAAAATCCAAAAAGAACGTTAAGAGTTTTTACTTACATATACCGGGAATAAATGAAAACATTCATATTCTGTTTTAAAGATAAAATTACTACATTTCAAAAGATAAAGGAAAAGATTTAGGCAAGAAAAAACCTTTACATTATCAATCATCCTCCTATATTTTCTACAAATCTGAAAAGAATACTTAAATTCATTCAAACCATGAAACAAAATGAAACAAAAATAGAAAAAAATGGAATCTTAAAGAGATTAAAAAATTGATGAAAATCCTTCAAAATCTTTAAAAATGTTGCATGAGACATTTAACATAATCCTAAAGAAACATCTAGCAACGATTCCACAACGAAGCTAGCATTACTAGTAAAATCTTCATAAAATTTGTGTTTCTGTTTTGATGCATAAAATGAGTAATGGAAGATAATGAACAAGGAAATACCATGTAAACCTAACACATATGACCCTATTAAGCCTCCATCAAGAGATTAAAAACATCCAGGATATGTAATGCAATGTAATCAACTCATGGTCATAAATGGAAAACGATTATTGGATTCATTACCCTTTTAGTAATAAAATATAGATCAAATTTCATAACAAGAACGAAAAAAACTAACATAATCAGATAAAATCCGACTCCAAATGATTCTTTTTAACCTTCTAAAACATTTCCACGTTGTATCCTAAGAAAACGATATCATTCAATTTCTCTTGTCTAAATATTGATTCATGTTTTCTAGAGACAAAAATTCACATGAACCGAAGAACAAAACTTTGTCAATTCATTTTTCATTACTTGACCTTCTTCATGGGAGCCATCATCAACAATTTAAGGAAACTTTAAATGGTTTATTGAGAATCGAATTCTTGAATAATAATACAGATTCAAATTTCAAAACATTGTTGGAATAACACGTACCTAGACTTTGCTTGAGGCCCTCAAAATCATTGAACGAAATGCGGATCAAAACTTTTAAACATTTATGAGTAACCAATAACTTTTAAGAATAAGCCTCTTAGCACGCTCAACATTCCACGTAGTTTCTTTAGAACATTTTTCATGATTTCATTCCATTTCTAGTCAAAATTTGATGTAATTCAATTCTCATACAATTAAAAACAAGTTTCAAATTACAATTCATTCTATATCATTTTGCCTTTGAATATTTCAGTTTCCATTTCACATTACTTATGGTTAACCATAACACATTACATGATCTCATCATTCCGACGTACATTCTTTGTTCTCAATAGAAAACAAACAAGATGCGTGATGAAGATATCTGAAAAATATTCTTAAAACTAATCATGGAATTATTCATGTATATATAGTAAATCTTTTAATAATATCAAAAAGTTGCAAAACAACCATGACAATTTTTATTAAAAAACAACATGTTTAGGATGCCTGAGAGAGCAGGTTTGCTTGAAAAAAAACTCCAGTAATTTTTCCAATTATGATAGATTCCATACGATTAATATATACATATAAAAAATTATCTAGGCGATTATTCATGTTTCAAACCTGTTTTCTGAGTTGACTCCCCAAAGGGGATATCGTCAATGAATTAAAAAGTCATCAATTTCTAGAAACATAATCATTGGTCAGTTCTCCTTATGCAAAATCTGTTTCTTTGTTTGAATCATTCTACATTGAAAATGTTTTTTTTGTCTCATTTACGTTGGAAAAGAATTAATTTCATCATTTATCATTATCCACTAAAACATTCATAGTAAAAAAACCTTGAAAAGACACTTCACTACCCTTTTTCTTATTTCCTACATTTTAACCATGAAAGAAAACTTTTCGATTAATTATGTTTTAACATTTGATACAACACAAGTCTTAAGAATTTACTTTATAGCTTTTTTCTTCTTGTTCTTATAATAATATGGTTTACAAAATGAAACATATTGTCTTTTGTAACAATGTTATGCATTTTTCTTTTACAAGAAGCATTCTTCAAAATTTTCCTCCTATAAGCCATGGCACTGGTATTTTCTTGTAGATTTAATCAAACTATTGATTTCTTTTTTGCTATCTTTCTTCGTTCTTAATGAGTTACCTAATACCATCTTCCCCTTCTTTCATTAAGCATTCCGCTTTCACCTAATTCAGCCAGTAGCCAAAGGAAATCATGACTCTTCCTTGTTTCCTCATCATGACTACTACTTCAACAATGTTAAACATTTTCCAATCAATAACTAGTAACAATGATGCGACTTTACGTGATGAAATCAATCATTTTCAAACTTTTCAAAAGTCAATTGGAAAAATGTTAGTGTTCTAGAAATCATCAACAACAAGTAATTGTAACACCAGAAGTACATCACTGTCATAACCCAAAACACATTTAACACGCCTGACATCATTGTCCTTACACATGAATCTGTATTCAATTTGGAACATTGCTTGACATTTTTGCACAAGTATGCACTGGTTTTTATTTACCACATTATGAATTATTCCTTTTTTTCATGAGATTCCGTTTCATCATTCATATGGAAATACACCATTTTTAAGACAAAACCAAAACAAACATTACACTCCATAAGTTTTCTTCCAAATACTAACACATGCATGCCTTAGTAAGATGGCTCACATGTTCTACATAAAGGAAAAGAAAGGGAGGGGCTTCAAGAAACATATAATAATACGCATTCCTTGCACTAAAAACACTTTTAAAAACAATAACATGCCTTCTGCACTAAAATGAAAGAGAGTATAATGAATTGTACCAAAATAAACACCCATTCCTTTAATTCCTATCAAAATATGTCTTGCGTACAAAGAAGTTAACTTCCTACGTCAATGTTTCGTTGTCTACTTTGACACATCAAAACATTTGACTAAAATCCTCAATAAAGGTATAATACATCTCCTCTTAATTGATCCATTATACTTTAAGCTTGCTCATGAACCTTGGAAAGCAAATTGTTAAACAAAAACAGTCACAGTCATATTTTTTTAAGTAATCCTAATATTGTGCAAGCAAAAAATCATGTGATAAACAATTTCCTCATGGTCGAGTTCTAAGCATGGCAGACAAGGCTTCCATCACATACAAATTTGTGTCAATGTCTCTTACAGAAACCTTATTACATATATACACAAATGCATTGTTAATAACATTGGTATAAACATAGTTAATTTGGTTAATCTTGTTTTCAAAAGATGAAAAATGTAGTTTTTCTGGAATCATTAAGGTACAAATATGTAATTTGTTTTATAGGTATGAAATTGTGCGATTGTTACAATGTGTTTCACATGCTAATAATCCTTTGCCCTCAGATTTTTCCTTTGTTTCTATTTAAAATCATGGATCAAAAGTTGAGCCGAATATATAGGTATGCTTCCAAACTTCATCTCATCACGAAATTTTATTCATTCCAACAACCAGTGGTAATATTTCTAAAGAGAATGTATATGCATTCTTGTTTGCCCTAAACTACATCAACATTTTTTCTTCTATCCAAAAGGAATTTAACAATGATTTTAAATAATAAATAGATGTTAATGATAAGATGAATACATTTCATTATTCTGGCTTCTTTAGAAAGTTCATAGCAAGCTTCAGAGGAAAGTTTTAAGTAGCACTTATTCTTTGTGTTTTTTAATATTTTCTATGGTATAGCAATATGAAAAACGAAAACTGTACTTTTGGGCAATGAAAAACAAAACAAACTTTCATGTAGAAATCCGCGTGAATTGATTTACATTGTGCTTCTTGAAGATGTAGGAAATTCATTAGAAGTACATTCATCGACGAATTCGCTTCATCAATCCTCTACACATCTTCATCTATCAATTTTTCATCATTTTGTTTTTTTAAGCCTCAATCTTACACAAATAGAAACAATTAAATGAAAATGAATCTTTCCTTGATCTGAAATATCCCATAGGAAACATTTTCAAATTCATAGCGGCAATAACAATTATGAATGGTGCTTAAAGTTAAATGAGTAGATCGGTGTCATTTTCTGTCATTCACTTCATGGAACAAGACTTAAGCCCCATCTCCAACATATGATGAAAAAAATGAATTTTTATAGAGGTGGTGTTTTTTCTTCACATAAAAAGTAAAACAATATTCATAATTTACCATCATTTTGTAAATATCATACAACATTGAAAAAAGACCGATATTCTTAAACTTAGATGTATCTCATGTACACCCTTTTTTAATCTTTAGGAAACCTTTTTCAACACATCATGACATGGGTTTTTAATTCACGTAGTAGACAATTAACGTCAAAAATCAATATGCATGTAGAAAAACATTGTACGACCATTTGTCAAGTATAACCTTCTTTCATCTGAGAAACCACAACACGAAACAGTTATCATAAAAATTTATGATTATGTTCTTATAACTTTACCCATTTTACTAAAGAATTGCTTACATGCTTGAACGATCCTAATCATGATTTTTCCACTTGCACATTTTTCACAAACAAAATGGGAGTGCAAAAGATGCACTACCATTTCTTTCATAAACTTCTTTCAAGGTTACTTAAACATGAAACATAAGAATAAAAACGGGTTAATGGTGGATTCGTTATCATTTTGTTTCTTCCACTTATTCAAAATTATCTTCTTTATTCAATACACAACATTCCTGTTATCTTACAAGAAAATGTATTCGAGAATATTTCTTTTACTCCATGTCCAGCTCTGGTAGCTTAATTTGAATGAAAGAAAGAAAACTCAAGTTCTATTTTGGAGCATAATCCATGAAAACTCAAGTCATGAAGAGGGTGGATCTAACATTGATGAAAGCAAAGAAATACTGGTGAGCGGATTTACAAATATTCTTAACCAATCAAGATGTCTCATGATGGCCAAATGAGATTTCTTTGCACTCAACATGAATACCATGGAAAAGACACAAATCGGATATGCAAGTGAAAATCGTAATAAGTACAATTGTTTTCTTACCTTGATGAGTAATAGATGAAAAAAATGTCCATATTACATCAATAAACATTAAATCTTCCAATAACAACCCAACCATTTTATATGAACCCATTGACACGTGTTTCACATCCAAAACGACACAAATAGATATGCATGCAATTCAGCATAGTCAGATTTAGTTACGTTTCATTGAATTTTACGTGTACCATATAAGTAGGTTAATTTTTATTAAGTTGTTCCTTTTTCATTCCCTTCACCTTCCCCAAAGATTCCTGAATATTGTGAAGGCATTCAAAATGAGAACAACATGGCTCTCATCCATCATTAGGGAGTGAAATGATATGAACTGTATATGCACTTTCTTAGTCTCTTTCTGTCCTCTAATTGAAACATTTTCCTTCTTTGATGGCTTTTTCATAAAAGCATCATGGAGAACTAACAAAAGATCAGATATCATGCAATTTTTGGGATTTAGAATCTAATGTTACAAGTGAATGATCGTAAAGACGTCAATGTTTCCAAGTATTGTGATCTCCAAGCATGAAAACAAACCAACAAGAAGACATTTCCCATACTCTCTCACACATTTCAAAGGAAGAAATACTTCAACCTTTAACTCTTAAGAAACCAAAATACATCCTATGCATTCTCATGCCATATGTTTCCTGTTGCATCTCACTATCATTTCTTCTATTTCCTTCTTTCATCAAAGTTCTTCATCTTGTTGCAGCAATTTCCGCTTCTCCATTATTTTCAACAACTTTTGAAACCTTGTCCATCTATGATCATTGCATCTACCACTGTAGATACTCCACCCTTCTTCTCTCATCCACTATTTAACATCTTTTAACAACTTGAGCCACAAACTACAAAAAAAATACTTTTTATCTACACCCCCTTTACGAACATGACACGTTTATCCTCATGTTAACTCATTATCCCATTTCAAAAGCAAATGCGAGTGTTACTTCCTTATGAAATCAAGTCTCTTAAGTTCAAGCCTTACATTCATTCATTGCCTCTAACATTCTAATCGCTAAGCATCATCCGTACATGCTTCAACCTATTGTTTTCTAAATACATTGAATTTATTCATTCTAGGTATGATGGAAAAGACAAGAGACAAAGATATAAACATAGAGAGATAGAAAAAAAGGAGGATAAAGGTAAAGAGAGGAAGTGGGAAGAGGGGAGACTTACGAATGTGGGCTCTTAGGTTTGTGAGGCAAGAGGTGGAACAGTTGGTCGTGGAGGGGTTTCAAGATATCCAACGTTATCAGGGTCGGGAGATCCTAAGGTTAGAGATAAACATGGGGATAAATACTTGGAGAAATTTGATGAAAAATGGTTAATTTCAGTGACATGCAAACGTTTTTTTAAGAAACAAGTTATTAGATCTCCAGTGAGAAGCCCAAATTGTGCCACAAACAGATAAGCGTCAAATTTAATGTTTTTCTTTAACAACAAGATTGTGCACTATGTAATACACACCAAGGGATTAAATTTTGAGAAATCCCTTATGCACCACTAGCAAAGTTATTCGTTTAGAATATGTAAGTCACCTTAAGGGAGATAACAGATATCATACAAGACATGTAAGTTTCAACACTTAAATTATCACAAAAAACATCATCAACCAAAACTACACCTAGCATAATTCCTCTAAAAATAAATGTTACTTATCCAAACAAAACCAAAAAAACCTATTCGAATGTTCACTCATAAGATGGCTCATGTCATAAAAAAAATCTTGAAATGCATGGAAATGGACAAGTCAGATAAAGACACTTAGAAATTGAGAAGGCATAACAAGTTGTCAAAACTATTAAAATAAGATAGCATAAGCAAGGATTGGTTCCATTAATATTTAAAAACCCCTTGTTATCTCACAAATTAAAGATTTTACATGTCAAATGTATTCCATACAAATTTTCAATCTACCTATATAAACGTTTTGTCATTTTTCAACTTACCAAGTCTCTTCTAACATACAATGATGGAATCATAAGCGGAAAAACACAAAGCTTCCTAAAACGTTCTCATAAGAATTTGTTAAAGTAAATGAAAGCCTTGATTAGCTTTTCACAACTCCATGTACAATTTCTTGATGAAGACGTATGTTTGTACATGGACTTTGGTGCTTAAGATCTGGACACAAAAATCAACCGAAAAAGAACCAAGAACATGTTGTGATTTGTGCCTTTGGGTTTTTTTCTACTTGCCTTGGCTATTGTAGGGACTCATAATTGTGAGGCCAATGAAGTTACTTTCTATGAAAGGGTTCCTTTCTTTCCATGTATATCCTACTCTCTACTCAAACAACAAACAAACGAATCAATATTGATCAAACCAATACCAACATGACACTGAAGGTTATGGGGTTTTTTGTGTTTCAAAGGCTCTTGCTAGGCCCTATGTTCAAGGGAATTAGCATGTTTCCTTCTATCATGAAGATTCTTCATTTATTCCCAACTTAGACGATTCTTAGAACGTAAATTGAAAAAGAAATCATTCCTCATTAAATACAATCAACATGTCTAGATTGGAACTAATCTCAAAATACATAAGTGTATCGCTTTTTTCCCTCTCCACTTATCATTCACGAACTCTTCACACTCTAGAATTTTGAAAAGGGGGTGATATCTAGATCCCATACCCATCCCACCAAAGCAAAAATTCTGTCAAAACTGAGGGTCTATGGTATGTTTTGTTCAAAATGAAAAAACACATTAGTATATGGGAAAACAAAGTTTTGAGTAGTTTTTGTACATTACATGTAGTAAATAAACTACCCCAAATACTCAATAACAATGTTTTATGTAGCTATCACCTTGAATGTCATGTTTACAACTCTGATGAGAATCGTTTACCGTGGGATTAAGTTGACTTCAAGGTTAGGTATGTAGCCCTCCTTCCCTCCCCTAATTAAAAATGTGTACAGGAGCAATGTATTAAAGAGTGAAGCTGCAAACGGTCTTCAAACATAAATGAGTGTATTCCACACACATACAGAATTACGTAATCTTAAAAAAACCTACATGAACACAATACACTCCCCAAAATACCCTCCCAATATACTCTCTATCGTATCATCACCTATGGCCACATTGGGAATAAAGATTTTTTTTTTCTTCTTACATGAACAACCTTGGGGCCATATTGTTTCCCATTGACAAACTACACAGAATGTCCACATGCATGGCTGCATTCAAAACAACGCTCTTTAGATGGCATCAGAGAAACACTACACCCATTACATGAATGTTTAAGTTTATGACAACAACATACGTTAGATCCAAAGGAAAAAGCTCCAACCACATGCTCTCAAGCCAAAATACCCCCCTTCGCTCCTAGTCAGACATGAAAGGACAACACAAAGGATGATGCATTGATGACTTGCCTCATTCGCCCAAACACAAAAATTCCCCCTCCCCTTCCCACTTCTCAATATGTGTAAGACTAGGAAAGATTTTTCAGCTTTGTGCATATAATCACAAACATAACGTTCTGCAAGAGCCGACAGATTCTTAAGGGTTAGCTGCCACATATATGCTTTCCACTTAAACATATGACACCTTATAAGGGAAAGAAATGGCTAAATTGAATGCCCTTTAGTTCAAAAACTATAGATGAGGAGTGTTTTGATCAATTTGATTATTATTCATAGTATTTCTACATGTAATAATAACTCAGTAGTAGAAAACCACTCATTCACACAAAACATTCCGTAAGGCATTCCCCAAATACTCTTCTTGGCTTTAGGGGGAGATGAGAAGGGATTCATGAGTGTGCACAAATCAATTATTACAATAAATGATTACATGTTCTTATTTCTATGGATGAAATGGAGATGTCGGTCTAAGGAAAGTGTGATACAAGACTAGTGTATTGTTCGACGATACTCTTAGCTACACTACTAACTACACTCGTGTAATACACTTTCTTTTTTGGGGCATGGATTTATGGGTCGGACATGTGCCCCTTCACCCCCCTTATATATGTGTATTAGTATAATACCGTGGACATTGAAGTAATGGAGGGTCGTCAGAAGTGTACAAGTGTATTCAACATGTATATGCAAAGGAAGAAACATTGGCATAAAACACCTACATTAACATAATGAACTTCCACATACATTCCCAGTATACAATCTATTTCCATGTAGGGAAGAAGGGATGGAAGAGGGTCCAAAAATCAAAGACATTACATAATGAACACATGTTCTCCCCTCTATGGACAAAGCAAAGATGTCATTAGAGAAATATTTTGATCCATTTGTCTGCCACATTGCCACGTACACTTGCACCATACACCACTTTTGTTCAGAGTAAAAGGGGTGGGAACTAGATAACCTTGTGATATGAACTTCCTTTGCTTCAGAGGAGGTGGTTGAACTCATAGTTGGTTATCCTCCTCTTCCCCACAGTATAAAAGTGTATTGGAAAATCTTATAAGTGTATGTAAATGTGGGGGGTCCTAAACCACCTACTGGTCTATTCCATATATCTATATAGAAAATAATACATAACTGTACAAAATCCTTCATCAACAATGTAAAATCCTTAATAAATTATCTGTGTACACTCCATAACTTAGGCAGAGAGGGTAAGGGGATCCAAGATCGTGCAAAAACAAAAAAAAACAAATACACAACATGAGTACATATTGTTTTCTTTGAGTAAGAGCTAAGATTGTTAGCAAAGAAAAATCTACTAGTAAGCTAGTGTATGCTTTGACGAGTTATAAAATATATTGCTAGCTATACTTGTGCATTCCACTTTCCTTCATTCGAGGGGGGTGGGACCTGAGGGCCGTTTGTCTTTCCATGCCGCCCCTACACCAATACATGAGTTTGTCTTGGCAGAATGAATTAGAGAGTGAAGCTGCTTTCAACAACAATGTTATTAGTTAGAAGTGTGATTTTACATCAAAATGTGTTTATCTTTCTTAATCTTCAACACATGTCGAGGAGTATAAATCATCTCAAAAGGTTTTTTTCACACTCTTGCATTTTCCAGTCCATAAAGAATTCATGTGACACTTTCAAGCAATGAAAATCCTTCTAACTTGGAAGAATTCAAAATCAAACATTTATTTTAAGGATATTAAACATTTTGCAAATGGAATGAAGAATAGAAAACATCATGATTTCTCCTGAATTAAGTTTCAAAATGAGATACCCAATTAATTTGTGAACTTGTGTCATTCTCAACTTCGTCTTCTTTTTTGTCGCTACATATCACATTCAAAACCTACAAAGATCAATTTCGTTTTCATTCCAAAAATGAAACGATGTGTTTCTTATCTTGTTCAAATTGAAAATGGTTTCAGAAATAACGGAATGGTTTATATCTTGTGCTTTTTCACTTTCTGATGTCGTCAATAACATCCCATTAAAAGCAATTGTGATGCCTATTGATGTGGTGTAAGAAGAATGTTTTGCAACTTGTCCCATTAATTTCATGAACAAAGGGCTTTCAATGAATGACAAGGATGAGTACGCATTTATGCATTTTACTCGTAGCATACATTTCAACACATTGTTGTTGTAGGAAATTGTTTGAAACCGGAATTGCTTCATTAACATTACCATGTTGGTGTCCACGAGTGTAACAACGAGAATTAAAGCAATTTATGGAGCAATATCTTTTCCATCTGATCCTTTTTCAAAATTAGAAGAATGGTTTGTTTAGAACAAATGGGATATACCCATGAAATATTTCAAGGGTATATGAAATGGCCAACGGAAAGGTTATTGATGAGAGCAAGAAATCATGAACAATAGTTTCCCATGTAGCCTTTTCAAAACATAGCAAAGAACGGACTTCACATTATATAAAAGCACTACTCATCTACTTTCTACCATTGATGGTGGAAACTTCAACAAGGAGACCACTCTAGTTAGTTGGCCACCATAAGAAAATTTAGTTCCAAAACCTACCTCAAGAATGAGCGTTCTTTCTTGGACATTTACAGCTGATTGGTTGTAATATAATGCAGAAGTCACAGTTAGAAACACAAGGAAATTATAGCCATTATCCATTTTTCATTCAAATCGCTGAAATCTCTACCAGTTTGAGGTAGATTTTGTCAAGAAGAAACTTTTATGAATCGTTGTCTAAAATTTCCTACATGAGGAACATGTCGTGGGCTGACCAAATGGACTGTTGCTTAAGATGCTTCAAAGCTCTAACAAGTTGATTAAAGTTCATTGTGAAAAACCATGAAATAAAGTATGCTTTCATTCATTGAAGTAAACTTAAATCCTTTTTATGCATTTTCTGAAGCAATAATGCAAACTTGCTCGAATGCGAAATGGAGAAATTTTGTAGAAGAAAATTGAATAATTATGGATTTACATGAGAGAATATAAAAATAGAAGGTAAAATGTGTGAAATGTTTTTCTAAATGTCCACTTCAAGTAATGAATCTAGTTCTAGAAAGCTCATTTTGATTTCAAGGAACTAGAAATCATGAGATAGTAAAGGAATACATTTTAGTCTAAAAAATGGGCTTTCTTAAGTTTTCTATCATGAAAGTGATGTCTTACAGAGATTTAATGCTTTAGTGTTTCTTTTATAAAGTCAAATTGTAATGATACAAAAAGAATTCGATGAATGCTGAGAAATGTGGTATAAAAATTCAGCCCAACCTGCTCAATTGAATAGAAATTACTCGTGGATTATATAAAAAGATTTAAAATGTGCATATCTATGTGTAGATCTGCGAAATGGCTCCATCTGTTTAAATGAAAGTTATGTTTCACTTCAAAATTTGTTTCCTTGACTATAACATAAGAGCTATAACTCGAGTGATGACAAACTGATGTAACAATATATCAAATTGATGGGTGACATTTTAAACGTGTTATTCAAAACTATATATGAAGAAAAAAAATCGTTTTTGGTCTCGTTCAATAAGAAGGAATATGCAACGTGTATGATGTTTAAATTTGCATGGTTATAACCAGTCATAAGTTAGAGATTAAATCATGTCATTCTATGTCAACTCATTCACATACAGGTATTTTGTTCAAGGTGCTCAAATAGCTTGACCACATTAAAGTAATTTTTGGGTGTATTTCTATGCTTGAGGTAGGAGGGTATCACTTTCATTAGAATGAAGTGCATTGGATAAAAGGAAACATTTTCCTCATTAAAAATTGTGATGTTTTCTGAAGAAGAAGAATTCAAGAAGGATTATTGAATTAATTTAAAGAATACATTCTGATCTTAAAAACAAACGAAACATGTGTAAAGAAAGACATTAACTTTGTGATGAAATCAATATGGTGAAGATTATATGCATAAAGTTGCATCGAAAATTTTGACTTGTCGCCCATCCTATTCCAAAACTATCAAAATGATCACATTACCCATACACGTAGCATGTGATTTTGGTAAACATACGTGATGATGAATACTAGGTGAGTTTTGACTATGCAAAATGTAAGATGAAACCAAATATATTGGTGTTTAAAGTATTTCTTCTCATGAAAAGGAATGAATTTAATCATAGGTTTGAGTTTCATAGTGAGTGCTTTATGAAAAGTATGTGAGAATGATCTGTCTCCATCACATGGCAAGGATGAATGTGACCAAATTATTTGCCCTTTTTTGTATTTTCCTCTTGCGTTTTTGCTCGTCCAGATCTTGTCTCCGTTACTATCTCTAGGCATCTAAAATATAAATCCCATACTGAAAACACTACATGCACCTTTGCATTATTCTTTTTCTTCGCGGGATGGTTCTTCATTTCAGAAAAAAGCAAGGGTTTATGCATCATTCAATGTTGGAACACATCTTCTCTGATTCAATGTTGTCAACAACTCCTCAATTTTTCCTCAAATTGTGGAGGAACGTTCATTGATGCCATCAAGGTTTTCTAAAGGGTGTCTTCCATTAGCTTTCCACTCTTTGTTCACTTTAGAAGAATGTGTTGAGGGAATGGTAGAACCGCATGCTCGGTCAAGGTGTGTGAACATTGAAACCGTTTGCTAGCTTCCTTAATTGTAGGTGGAGATTTGTTGTTGTATGTGGGTTTGGAATTGTAATCCTTACTATGAGCTTGCCCTCAAAATGACACTAATTGAGTTCATCTTTAGAGGTGAAGCTTACCTTAGTCAGGCTATGGTGTAGGGTATCATTTCTAGTACCTACAAAATTCTCTTCTCCGTGTTTGGCAAGTTAGATCCAACACTATGTTCTCCTTTTGGATCACTCCTCTCTATTCAATGCATTGGCTTTGCGATGCCATCGCCCATCACATTGTTCACCCATGTCTCACTCACTACATTCATAAGACGAATTACATCTCCTTCCTCATTGATTTATGTCTTCAACCACTTGGTTCTTCCATTACTTACACCAAAAACTATTTCACGTATGACATTTTCTCGACTCATTCCAAGTCTCCTTGAGCACCATTCCCTCCCTCAACTCAACACCCTTAAGATACCACCATCTTTGACTACATACCCTCATCTTCCTTTCACTTATTGCATCCCTTTGGTTCTCCATTTATCACGACACCTTTGCCTATTGAATGTATTTATCCAATGTTAATGGCCCTCTTTTCTTCCCTATGCCTTCCACATGCCACTTCACATGCTCCACATCTTTTTTATCTTTTCCTCTTATGGATTTTTTACCCATTAAAGCACTAACCCAACTTGCACCTCTTGATTTTGTAGGAAGACGTGTGCATGCATTGATGTTCATTCCTATTTGCATACACTCCATACTTGTTTTGCACCCTTCGCCTCCCTTGCCCTCCTCCCAATTCTATGGCTAGTCATCGACCATCTCCTCCCTATCTTCCCTCTTATTGTCCCACGTTCCAACATGTCCCTCCCGTTTTTGTCTTTCTAACTTAATCCGCCACCCTTAAGGCCGTGTGCTGTGATTTCTCCCTATGCACTTATGTCTCCTCATGCACCCCTACTTGATTATTGCTTGAAATCCATTCTCCTTGCCATTGAGTATACCATTGATGATCACCATTTGGACCATCTCCTCTATTACTCTAGAGACTAATTGAATGCCTATTGTGGCTGGTTTGCCTCTTTATCTCTCTTTGCATGCCTCCACTCTCTCACATATCAAGGCATTCGTACCTCTCCTCAACGATCTTACATGTGACACCAGTTTCCTACTTTCAATTCCTCCCCTTATTCTCCTTCGAGTACCACTCCCCTTCTCTATCTTTCTCATCCTTGAACCCATCCTGCGTCTAGGTGCCTATGGCCACTCTTCATGTTGGATGCGTGAATCCATTATGTGGAATCATTCATCAATCCTACTTAATACTTCCCCCTTTGCCTCTTCCATGCCCCTTTTTACACACCACGTGTCCATCCTACAATTTATTTCTCCTTTTCATCTTGTAACCCCCTCCCTCTTGTGCCATTATGGATCCTCCTCCCACGTCTTCACTTGTCTCTTCTCACACTCACTTAGGCATCACACATGAACTTGCCTTTTCCTTATCTCAATTACCTCACAAGCGTTGTGTCTTGTAGTTCTCAATTTCATTCAAAACGATCTGAATCTCACTTAGCCTCCCATGTCCTATCATGCACATTTCCATCCACATATGGCTATAAGCGCACCAATGCCCTCACTTACCTTTCACTCTCCCTTTCTAGTCTTTCTCATTGTTTTCATCACCCGGTTAAAGGCCTCCCCTACACGCCCTACTCCACCCCCCTTCCGCTTTGTGCATTCATACACACCTCTAACATTCCTTGCCTATGCCATCACTTGAAATGCAAACACCACTAATTGACTTCTTTATGATGCTTGACTGCTTAGACCTTTGTGCCCTTTTGCATGAGCATTTCTTGTGGTTGGTGTTACTGTCAATGAATCCCCTTGTAGGTGAATGTGATGGTAATGGATAGCCCTTTGGTATCCGGACCTTTTCAGTTAGGTATCCATAACTTATCATTGATGATGCCTCTTTTATACATTGATCAATGCATTTCATGCATATCTATATGTGAATAGGAAGCTACATACATATAGGAAGCTTCCTTGAAAACACCGGTTGCTAAAATGACTAATCACCACATCATGTGCGTTTTATATTAAGCATTTTCTATCAAAGATGATTTTTTTACTGTTTGCAAAGGATTATTCACATTTTCATATTTATCTATTTGAATTACGTTTTTAAAAAAATACTTTGCGTATTCTCGTATTTCCATTCATGTTTGTTAATGAATTCATTTCTTGTGATGACTTCGGCAATCAAAGACGAGCAGAGAACGAAGAATTATACCTATTCACTTACCACCCTTGCCATTAACATCAAATTGCACACCATATTAATTGTCTGACACACTTGCCCATACACCTTAAGAATGCATTTTAAGTGTGTGTGTGGGAGGGGGTGGTCTTTCCCCCCCAAAAGAAACTTGTGTATAAGTGAATTGTACTGTAACGAGAGACAAAACGGAATAATCACTAGGGTATTCCCAAATTAATTGTCCTGGATTGACTTGGCCCATATTGTTCCCTCTCACTGCCTCACTTGTTTTAAAGTTAAATAGGGGTTTACATTATGTACTGTACCATAACAATATGTTCTTATGTTGATTTCTACACTTGGCCCGTACATGGGGATTACACTAACATGTTTCCTTATACATGCTCTATTCATAATCCATTATCCATTGCTACAATACATTTTTTCAGGGGGGGTCTGAATATTTTAGCCCCAAAGGAAGCAACAACTCCCTCCTGGATTGCAATGGTGTATTGAATGAGAGTTATTGGCGGTGTTTGTAAGTAGTGTGCACAAAACATTACAAATGTCTTTCACAACTTTAATTTTGGTGGTGTGTCATAGAATCCTTAATTGCTCATTCACTTTCAATACAATTCAATTTTATCCTTTCTCCCCCCACATCAAAGAGCGTACTGGGGGATTATTTATCGTAAGGTGTTGGTTGATGAATTTCATGTACAATTTTTAAACTTCTTTTGATGAAAACATGTAGAACAAACTATTGAATGTTGTAAGATCACCCTTAGTTACACTCACCAATTCATTGTGCCATTACATGAAAATGTCCACAAGAGGTGGGGGTCCAGATAACAAATCTTTGTGTCCATCCCCCTCCCCCTGTAGACAAATTAAATTGTACGAGTGTCCCTAGAAATTTATCTGATAGACCTGTCAAATGATACACTAGTGTACAATCAAATGATTCCCTATTGACATCGCTTTATTGTCCATAGAAAGAATTGAATTGATGCATTTTGTGTATTCTTTCATTTTTGTTCCTTCTAAAATCCGTTCTTCCCCTCTCCCAAGGCCAGAGAGCATATTAGATGAATGTGTTGAGGATTGTATTATGTTGATGTATGCTTTTATACAATAAAATACTTTTTTATGTAAAGTTACATGGAGTAACCTATTGAATTGTTTTTATACCCCTTGTACCTAGACTGTGAAATTTATTGTGCCACTTCACTTTGCTATTTTGCGAGGAAGGGTGGAATCAAGCAGATAGCCAACCCTCAAGTCCCCCTACCGCAAACATATAAAGTAGAATGTATAAGTGTTGCCAACAGCATAGCTCATAAAATTTTCAAATAGTAAACTAGTGTTTAATCAAATGCTTCTTTGGTAACACCTCTTGTTTGTCTATAGAAATACAAACATGTCAGCATCATGTGTTGTCTTTAATTTTTTTATCCTCTTAGACATCTTGCCCCCTCCCTCAAAGAAAAAAGGCAAATTTTGTGTATATATTAAGGAGTTATTAATTTTATATAGCGGTGTTTACACAAATTCACTCTCCTATGTCTACATTTGTGGAAAAATCTAGCTTACGTTTTAATAACCCTTACATGCACACTCTTCAATGAATGGTGCCAATGCATATTTACATTTTGTAGGGAAGTGGGGGAGAAGAAAATAGCCAACCCACATGTCCACCATCCCCCTTCCCCAACATAGTAATTTCTATTGTATGAGTCTCGCTCACATTGTAGCATATAAACTCGTCAATGATGCACTAGTGTATTATTTCACTCGTTTTGGGTGACTTCTCCTATTCTTCCATAGAGAGAAAAATATGTACACATTGTGTATTATTTGATCCTTGTACAATCTAAAATCCCTCTTCCCCTACTCTTAATTCAGAGAATGTATTGGGAGCATGTACTAGGAGGGTATTGTGTGAAAGCAGACTTTTGAATATTGATTTATTTTCTTATGCATAGATACTTTCAATGGATGAGTGTGTATTTGTATAAACCCCTCCTGCAGCTTCACTCTCTTAAAGAGTCTTCTAAGACACTTCTATGTTTCAAGGGGAAAGGAGAAAGGGGGGTGGGGGCGGATAACCGACCCTAAAGTCCACCCCTTCTCTAAAGCTAAGAAAGGAATTGCACAA
The DNA here is from genome assembly GCA_023375785.1 of Penium margaritaceum. Taxonomy (NCBI): domain Eukaryota; kingdom Viridiplantae; phylum Streptophyta; class Zygnematophyceae; order Desmidiales; family Peniaceae; genus Penium; species Penium margaritaceum. The sequence goes on from SZWC01009646.1 coordinate 24,072, forward strand.
GTGCAATTGTGAGTGTAGCTCAGATACATCAAACAAAGAGAGAAAAAATTAGATGAAATATGTTTCCCATATCATATGACTCTTTTTCTATAACTAAAGCATGGGGAAAATGTCTGTTATGGAAGAACATGAAGTCTTTTGAAGTGGGAAAACACTTTAATGATTCCGAGCTTACAATCCTACAAAAACAACTTAAGCATAAATGAGTGAGCAACACATTCCAGCCACTTTGTTGTGATGAGAAAGATAGAATGTTTAGATCAAGAAGTTAAAGTTAACTCAATGCAGGGCACAATACATAGGCAAGCTCTTGGCCCAACGGATAGGAGCGCGCCATTCCAACGGATCTGGCGCGAATGCAGAATGTCCTAACATCACTCTAGCCGTTGAGCTCTATGGGCTTGGAAGCGGGGTAAATCCGATCTGGGGACAACGCATGCCACGCCCCACTATCTTCAACTACTACAAATTCTAACTACTTCAACATGACAACGAAAGCTAAGATGTCGAGTGGCATCGAGCATCTCAAATGAACATGAGCCAATGCACTTCCCTTTTAGCTTGTTCAACATCACGACATAAGCGTAAAAGGTGGTGCAAGATGTGTGAGATGCGAGGCCTCGCATGGTGCAAGACTGCGGCAGTGTTCATCCGCCACCTGTCGTTGGATGCGTCAAGTGGAGTGTGCCGGGCGCAAGACCACAAAGGCCGGCGTGGCTTGTAGTGTAAAGAGTGGAACACGAACAGGAGAGTCTCCAACCAAGGAGGAAATGATAGGGGGCAACGCCACCCTAACGGAGATGGAGATCTGCAACCCACAGAAAAGGATGCATGGGGAGAGGAGTAAACCAGGCCACATGCCATGTGCGCGGGCACATGACATGTGGCAAAGAAGACAGGGCAGCCAAAGGAGCAGGAGGAGAAGGTGGTGGAGGAGGAGGAGGGGAAGGTGGAGGAGGTAGAGGAGGTGGGGGAGGTGGAGAAGAAGGTGGAGGGGGTGGAGGAGGTGGAGGGGGAGGAGGTAGAGGAGGTAGAGGAGTGAGAGGAGGAGGAGGAGGAGAAGGAGAAGGGAGAGGAGGAGGAGGAGGAGGTGGGGGAGGGGGAGGAGGTGGAGGAGGTGGAGGAGGTAGAGGAGGAGGAGGATTGGGAGGAGGGGGAGGGTGAATAGGAGGGAGAGGAGGAGGAGGAGGAAGTGGAGGAGGAGGAGGAGGAGGATGAGGTGGAGGTGAGGAACGAAAGGAAGGAGGGGGAGGAGCAGGAGGAGGAGGTGGTGGAAGAGAAGGAGGGGCAGGTGGAGGAGGTGGAGGAGATGGAGGAGATGGATGAGGTAGAGGAGGTGGAGGAGGTAGAGGAGGAGGAGGATTGGGAGGAGGGGGAGGGTGAATAGGAGGGAGAGGAGGAGGAGGAGGAAGTGGAGGAGGAGGAGGAGGAGGATGAGGTGGAGGTGAGGAACGAAAGGAAGGAGGGGGAGGAGCAGGAGGAGGAGGTGGTGGAAGAGAAGGAGGGGCAGGTGGAGGAGGTGGAGGAGATGGAGGAGATGGATGAGGTAGAGGAGGTGGAGGAGGTAGAGGAGGAGGAGGATTGGGAGGAGGGGGAGGGTGAATAGGAGGGAGAGGAGGAGGAGGAGGAAGTGGAGGAGGAGGAGGAGGAGGATGAGGTGGAGGTGAGGAACGAAAGGAAGGAGGGGGAGGAGCAGGAGGAGGAGGTGGTGGAAGAGAAGGAGGGGCAGGTGGAGGAGGTGGAGGAGATGGAGGAGATGGATGAGGTAGAGGAGGTGGAGGAGGTAGAGAAGGAGGAGGAGGAGGAGGAGGAGGAGGAGGTGGAAAGGGAGGAGAAGGAGAAGAAAGCTGGGGAGGGATGATCACAGGACAAGAGGTAAGGCGGAGAGAAACAGCACGAGCAAGGAATGGGTGGGTGGCCTGAAGGAGGGCTAGAGACTTGAAAACAACAGCATGAACATATGCTGGCAAGGGAACACCCATGGTAGAATGAGTGTCTTTCAACTCAATGCACGAGTGGTACAAATGGACTGAAGAAGCGGAAAATATGTGAGGAGGATTGATAGAGTGGAGAGAGGGTGGAACGTGGGGTGGTGGTGGCAGCGGAGGAGGGAGGGGATCAAGGTGGCCTATAGGACAGAGGGTGGTAGCAACAAGAGAAGAGGGAGTGGAAGAGGAAGCAGCAGACTTGGCGCGACGCCAACCCATCAGGGAAAGCAAGAACGACGACAACGACGACGATGATAAAAACCACGACGACGACGAAGATGAAGTCAACAAAAGCGACCGCTTCAGGGAAGGCAAATGCAACTATGGCAAAGATGAGAGAGAGGGGGAGAGAGAGAGAGAG
>SZWC01009646.1:34404-66009 GCA_023375785.1 Penium margaritaceum
AAAGATAGATAGAGAGAGAGAGAGAGAGAGAGAGAGAGAGAGAGAGAGAGAGAGAGAGAGATGGAAAGAGAGAAAGAGAGAGAAAGTATGGATAAGTGAAATATATTATTTGATCAAAAATCGGAAGGAAAAGAGAGGTTAATAAGAATAAACCAAAGAAATATTTTGTTTAAGAAAGAGACACAAAAAGAGAAGGAGACATGTTTAATACGATTTGCAAGTTTTGGAAGGAGAGATGGCATGGAGGACCAAAACTCCGTTTCAATAAATTATCATGTTTACACACAACACAAGCAACCTAATTATGTTGAGATTACTAACAAAACATGAACTAGCTCTAAGAAAAAAGCAAGGATGTACACTAATTACAACTTTCCGATTGTATTTGTGTTGTGAAACTGAAAAGAGTAGCATGAGAAGGAAAAGTGAAAAATAGCAAAGTAGAATTTTTTTTGCATTAAAAATGATGATTTCTCTACCTTAAAAAAATCATATGTGCAGATTGTAAGATTTTTGAAACATACTAATCTCTTTCATGTCATTGGTAAGAATTTCGTCCCTTAGGCAAGAAGCTCCATAACGTTTTTAAAGATATGATTAATAACACTTTGTTACAAATGCTAACATAAAATGGAGGCACAACAATCCAACATTAATATGGTGATGATTGTTACGAAAGGCAATGACATGGAATGAGCACAATATCCATTTAAATCATAGCCTATTTTGATTTTGTCACGTTATGGCATTGCGTAAATGCCATACAACATTCAACAATTAAGGCTTTCTAAACTATATGGATATTTGTTCAGTATATAGTCAATTGAAAAATTGCTTGGGATGCAAAAATAAAGTTTCTTCTCGCAAGAAGTGGTGGTTATTAACCATGCCAACATTTGTAAGCCTCACCAGGGAAGTTTCCATGCATTTTTTCATCTCTTAACCTCTACTCTAGAAATTTTATTTTCAAGCCATTCCTTGGATTTTAAGGGATATGCATATGCGCTACTTTTTAAGTTTAAGTGATAGTGATTTTTTCTTAGATAACTCCTACAACCTCAGCTAGTTCATAATGTTTTAATCTTTCCTTGTATGATGCTCGGCCTTTGTCTACCTTTTCTAATCTAATCTGTCCATTCGTTAGGCAGGTTTAATGAATTCATGTATACAAATAAATAAAACCTGATATATCATGGCTGATCAGCAAGCCAATCACTTGTGAAGTAGAGAAGATCTAGTCACCAATTTTCAGTGCATAAGGAAAATATCTAGCCATCAACGCTTAATGTCATTGAGAAATTTGGATCTTATTGATGCTATAGTAACTGATGATGTGATTTCACTTGATATGCATTTTATTTATACTTGAAAAACTTGTTTTAACTGATTTGGCTTGTTAGCATCTGAAACGTTTGCATTTGAACACTTACAAAACATTCCAAGTTTATCCAAACATACACGATTTGCATAAGATTGTGTACATGAGCATCTCAAGTATTGCTCCAATTTTTGTGCAAATTCACTATTATGCTATCCACACTACTGAAAGAACATGGAATATCATGTACCACGTCAGCCTCCTAGATGAGCAAGGCTTGTTGCAAAGCATGTACACAATCAACATTAACACCTTAATGATTAAGGTTTGCCATAATGCAAAGAAAGAGATTCTCTTCTACTTTCCAGGTGCCTACAAACTAGTAATCTAATTCAATCTTGACATGGCAAAAAAACTCCATTACGCAAGGGCTTTGGATAAGGCCATTTCTTTTGTACTTATACAAGTAAACGTGCCCCAAAAATTTCCACATGAAGCAGTTTTTTTCTATGACACAAGCCATGGAACAGAAACAAGTAAACGTTTCACCATCCATAAGCTTGCAGGGTTTGGCGAGTGTTATCATATTCTTTCCACCATTTGAAGCCCATAACCTAGAGAGTGTTTTTCAAATGTTGTCAAAGGGATATTTTTCATAGATTGTGAGTTATTTTGGTCACAAATTTGCATGGGAAAAAGGAATCACACAAAGGGAAATGAAGATTATGGTGAGGGATGGGAGGACACAAAGGGAATGTGTAGGAAACATCACAACATGGGCATAAGCAATGATTATTCAACAGGAGTGAAGGGTTATTTTAAGCACATGATACTAAGTAAGGGTAATCATCCATGAATGGAGATTGCCAAGTGAGGGGGAAATAATGAAGGATTTTGGTGAGGGTAAAGTATGTTACCTGAAAATGAGGAGTAGATGACATGATAAGAGGAGATGTGGCTAGAGAGGGGAAATGAGGAAATTAAATGACTAATTTGGTTGTATGAGAGGGTAATAAACAGGAATCCAATGCATGAAAGGAACATTGTATTCCTCTTTATGAAGGTGGACATGATGAAGAACAAGGAGGATGTAAGCAATCGAAAGGCTTTAGGGCGGTTCTGAAGTAAAAAGTGAGGTGATATGAAGGGAGAGTCATCTAAGAAAAACTACAAAGGGCAAAGAAGGAAAGGAAAATAGATATGTAGTGAACGGATGGTGACACAAAATGGGGAAGAAGGTGAGGGGTTAGGATTTTAATGAAATGGGGTTCTGAAATAGGGATGGAACATGAAATGGGGAAGAAGGTAAGGGAGATGCTGATTAAAGACGTGACAAGTATGTGAAGCAACGTTAGAAGGTTTTCAAGTAAGGATGATTCAATAATAGAGGATAAAAAATGGGAACATTGAGGTTACGATATACAAGGGAATGCTCGAGGAGAAATGGTTAAGAAGGAAGTGGAGGTATCAAGGGGAGTTATGGATTTGAACATGGATGGATATGAGATGAAATGGTAGCAAAAGTGAAGCGGCTAGTTAGAAAGATATGAGAAGAAGATTCGAAGTTATTTGATGGAGACAGGAAGAAGCATAACTAGAAGAGGTAACATGACAGAATTTTGTGAGTAATCCCATAGTGTAACGCAAAGAGAGGCAAGGGGATTACGCATAGGAAACAAGCAATCTAGCAACTTTGCTAGGAAAACATACAAGAATTGAGAAAAGGAGTGCAAAACAAGGAGAAATTTGAGTACGCGAATGATTCAATAAGACTCAAAACGAATACAAGTACAAAACATTCTATAAAACAATGTTTGATGCGGAACTCTTCAAGCATAAGAAAGGCAAATGAATGAACAAAAACAGGAAAGAACCTACAACAAAGGCAAGATCAATACAAAAGGGGTTGCCATGCATTATGCCGAGTATGCATAGAGTCATGGGATAGGGAAGGAAGGAACAAACTCATGCAAAGATTCAAGGGGACAAAGGAGAGGATGCAAAAAATTACATGACATGATAAAACAATTAGATGATGGATTGAAAGAAGGCACAAGAGATGGAGAGGGAGAAAGGTAGAAAAAAAAGTAGGATATGTGTAAAGGGAGAAACGGAAAGAGGAAAAGGTGATAGGAAAAAACAAGGGGGTGGTTTAATCAACAATAAATGGGACCTATGCAATTGTGTATGGAGACGATCAAGTTGATGATCACAAGGAAAGAATTGGGAAAAGGAAGATAGGCAAAATACAAAAAGGATACGTAGCAAAGGAATTAGAATTTTTAATAGAGATTTCCAAGGAGATGGACATGATGTTGTTGATTACGATGATGATGAAATCGTAATGACACGAGGGAAATAGGTGACAAGGAAAAGTTGAAAAAAAGAGAAATGGGAGAAATAAGGGGGCTGATGTAAGACAGAATCCTTTCACTTGAGTGACAACTAGGGGGATATACATACAAAGAGATCTAAAGAGGTTCATAGGGTTCAAGAGGATGTATGAGGTAATTGGTAGTGCACTGCACAAATAACACCATGAAAAAATGGAAGGAATGGCAAAGGGAAAAAGGATTACATGGATAAAAAAGGACAAAGAAAATGAGAAAAAAAATAGATAAAGAAATAGAGAGAGGGAGAGGGAGAGAGAGATAGAGAGACAGAGAGAGAGAGAGAGAGAGAGAAACAGAGAGAAAGAGAGTAAGAGAGAGAGGGTGTGATAGAGAGAGATATTGAGAGAGTTAATGGGAGATCAAGAGATATATAGAGGGAGAGAGAGAGAGAGAGATGAAGAGAGAGATAGAGAATGATTAAGACAGAGAGGGATTAGTGAAGAAAGAGATAACAACACAAAAATATACACAGGGAAAGAGGGATGAAAAAAGAGAGATAGAGAGATCAATAACAATAAGGAAATATGAATAAACATATACATACATAGAGAGATGGTTAAAAGGAGAGAGGGAGAGAGATATATAGAGGAAGAGGTAGAGAGAAAGAGAGAGAGATAAAGAGTGGGAAAGAAAAAGAGATAGGGAAAGATGAAGAATATAGTAGGGACAAGTTTATTTGTAGGTAAAATGAGGAGGAAATGAAGAAATACAGATGTAGATGGATAAAAGAAGAAAGGAAAATATAGATATGGTTTGTGAGAAAAAGGGATGAAGGAGGGAACTGTTGTTTGGTAAGGAAAGAGTAGGGGGAGGGTAGGAGAAAAGAGGAGGAAACAAAGAGTACGGCCAAGGGATAAAGAAAGATACAAATCAAGAAGGAGAAAACAAGAGGGACACAAACAAAATTGTAAAACGTAGAGCATAAAAGAGAGCTGCTTAAGAAAATAAATATGTTTTACAATCAATAGAGGATATGGTCAAAGTATGGGTAAAGAGTGGCTACCAATAAGAAAAGAGGTTTCAACCATGCACAAGGGGAACAAGGTTGTTGGTGGATGGGAAAAGGAAAATGGAATGAGGCAAGGTATAGGTAGAGAGACAACGGTAGGGAGGGCAAGAGAACGAGGTAGAGACAAAGATAGAGGGGGAGAGAGAGAGAGAGAGAGATAGATAGAGAGAGAGATAGAAATAGAGAAAGAGAGGGAGATCAAGAAGGAGAGAGATAGAGAAAAATAGTAGAGAGAAAGAGAGGGATACACAAAAGGAGAGAGAGAGACGGGTAGAGAGAGAGAGAGAAAGAGGGATGTAGAGAGAGAGAGAAAAAGGGGACATAAAGAAAAAGAGGAACAAATAGAGGGAGGGAGAGGGATATAGAGTTAGATAGAGAGAGAGAGATTAAGAGAGATAGAGAAAGAGAGAGAGAGAGAGAGAGAGAGAGAGAGAGAGGGCGAGGAAAGCCAGAAAGCCAAAAAATGGAAGAATGAACAACATAGTGATGTAACATGGGCTTCAATTGTGAAGTGAAGGGGAAGGGTGAACGATAATGAACAACTTTATAGATTTGTTCTGTCATTTTTCCTAGAAATCTTTAGTTAAAGGGACCGTTTGATACCTCTCCTTAGTCAAGTATGGAGAGAGCCTAGGTTCAAGATTCATGACAAGTTGCAAAGCGTATCACTTCACTAACATTGGAATCAATTCTATTATTTTCATCATCCACAAGATCAAGGAGATCACCATGATTTGTCATAGCATCCAAATTCAACTAGATTCACCCTGAAAAGGGTTTTCATGCATGGTCAAGGGTTCGAAGAGAGGGGAAATGATGCTTATTGTGAAAAACCACCTAAATGACGAGAAAAAACTTAAGTTTCGGTAATTCACAACTTCATTTGAGAATATGTGACCTTGGCATTTCAAAGAAATACTTCTTGGGTAGAAAACGTGAAGTGAGCCCTTATGTTTGTTGCACAGCGTAAAACAAAACAAAAACAAGAGCTCAAAACACTAGCTTTGCTCGGTTCATGAAAACAAGGGCTCAACAAGACGAGCCAAGAGCTTGACATGGAAGGAAAAGAAAGCATGTGCATATTTTTTAAGTGCAATCTACCACCTTGCAATGGCCACACGTGCAAGGAGTTGGCTTCTTCTCCCTCATCTCCTTTAAATTGCCGCTTAGCTCCCAAGAGGACTGAGCATAACCTCCTAGCAAAATCTCTCAAGAGGGCCCATGGTCCTTGAGAAATATTGAGGCATAATTCATCCTCTTCATCCTCATTAACGGATTCCTCTCCCCTTCCTAAGAGGAGAGTAAGGGGCATGACACACGGTCTTCCTTTTTCCGAGAAGAAAAATGCCTTGAAGGACAAAGAAGGGTGTTACCCTTTAGCTCTCCCCCATGGAGCAAGCCGATAACCCTTCTTCCCTTTGTAACTCAAAAAAGGGGCCCAAAACCCCCCTCATTCCCTTGAAGCATTCATCCCTTAGGGAAGAGTATGGAGGCACGTTCTCTTTCCTCATTCTTGGAGCTTATGAGCGTAAAAGAAGAAGTGCAACAGGGGTTTCTCTCCCCTTGGACTCGACGATCAAGTGAGCACCAACTACTTGATAAGAGGGGTGTATTCTTGCTCCCTACTCCATAGGATGGGTACAAAAACATACGAAAAGGTTTCATCCCTCTATGTCCAACAAAGGTGCTCCAAAGGTTACCCCAGTTCTCTTTCGATTATAACATGGAAAATTAGAATTGTGAGGTAATTTTGATCAAAAGTTACAATGAGTACATTCCAATCTTATCATTAAACTCTTTCATCCTACTTTCCGGCCTTGATGGCTTATTGGCATAGACAAAGATAACACCATTATTCAACCCCAATTTGACCATCATAAAATGCTGCATAAAGGAACGTTTGAGAAATGTTTTGTGGTTTTTCCATTTTTTCCTTAGTATATTTCCCATTATTGTAAATTGCCGATGACATATCCTCGATTTTAATAAATGAGAAATATACTACCACCAAGTAATGCTTCAAAGGTTAAAGCATCACATTCCGTAAAAGCACTTGACGTGACACAAATGTGCTCATTTTTCATGATTGTTCGCACCTAGATTTTTTTTTGAATTGTTTTGAAGAACATCTGAAGTTTGGAATTATTTGAGTTTAAATTAGAATGTGGTGTCAAATAGTTATGGATTGTGGTGTCCAAATCTAGAATTTGTCATCTCTCTGAAGTATTTCTTTGTCTTGCAAATTTTGAAATGGATAAAATGGAAATTTGTGTGTATCATGTATAGTTCAAGCAATCTTTACATTTTTGGTTTATATTTAAAAGGAAAAAAATGGTGATCCTTAGAAAACCACCTGACACATAAGCCCACGTAACATGCATCGAACCATGGTGCTTGTAGAGAGGGAGCTCTGGAGTGTGGTAGATGTCGCAAAACCAAAACGGTGAATACATCCATGGAAATTCTACATAAAAAAAACTACTATGGCACCATACTTACTACAATCACTCAGTAACTCATCCACTTGATGCAATTTTATAAAATTTCATGATTGCACAAAAGAGTTGTTGATTGCACAATTTTACTAGCTCCAATTGTACTCAATGCACACACGACGGTAGAAATGTGCGTATGAGATTTCAGTTCATAAGACTCACAAGTGTCTCTTTCAATGGAAACATGAGAACATGCAAAAGGTAATCATACTATTAACATTATAGTTCTGTACATTTTTGTTACAGGTGGTCGTTATACTCTTGGCAAGAGTGTTAGATGAAACATTGACACGGATGCCAAATGCACATTTTTCATAGCACTAAAAACACAAATTTTAATGTATAGTCACGGATGCCAAACTTACAATTCATGTAGTATCATTACAAACATAGAATCCGGCTTGATGTGTCATGTCAGTCTTTTTGAAAGAGCACATATCATTGATGCAAAACACACCAAAAATCATTGGTGTGCATTGCACCTTATTGTTTTTACTCGTTTTCTTATGGCAGACCATCAAATTTGAGCAGAAAATTCATGCACAAGATGGCTATTCAGGTAAGTGCGTTGAGTGTAGTATATGAAGCAAAGATAAATCCAATATGACAATTGAAAGACACATCAAAAATCTGGAAACGGTCGTATTATCAAATTCTTAAAGGAGGGAATCGATGTGTATGTTAAGGAACCACCACACATGAGTATGGTGAAAACAAAATCATGATTAGATGGTGCCACAAAACAAAGCTATAAGAGCAGGTGCTGACATTGATGGTCATTTTAAGTTTAACGTTTTGCCTCTTCTCATAAATTTCTAGAAACTTTCTTCCTAAAGATGTGCATAAAAAAATTAAATTGATGAATGACATGTATTACAAGGAATGTTTCTCCAACTTGGACCATGCAAGAGATAGATGCACTCCAATACTCCCATACACGGAACCTGTTACAAGAGCCTAGTTGGTTCCACATGATGTCCAAATGGTAGAAGGCTTGCGTAAACACAAGACTTTAGCATATATTACAACTTCCTAAAGTCAAACAATGTCTAAAGGATTAAAGTATTGATTGATAAAATTTTACCTTCGTGAAATATGGTACATTACATCAATGGAAAATGTGAAGGACATGCACAAGAAACGTGTCCACTAAATTCTGGTGTGTTCATCAAAAAAACTAGTTGTGGGCACATTTTATGGATGAATTCTTATAATGATTTTGTGACATTGAATATTGTTGACATTATCAATTGAATATTTACATATAATGGTGATGTAATCAATCAAAACTATTTGTTTTGGGGGACCTGAACAACAATTTCATATCCCATTACACACAATACTCAAAATCAAGCATGATTAGTGGACTTTACTGTGTGATGAAAATTTGAGCATAATGGATGTTTCAACATGAGAAATTTGATTGTAGACAACTTACATCACGGTACTTTTACACACCATGTGCTTAGGGAATGTCAAACGTTTCCTAGAATGGAACATTATCGCTTAGAAACGTAATGGTTCGTTCTCATTAACCTTCATAAACCATTTCATGTTGATTTTTTGCTTACCATTTTCAAGGTAAACTGGAGAATCCGATCATGGTTGAATATGTCAAGAACAATATCACTAAAAACATGTTTGTGAAAAGGTCTTCAAAACCCCAACTCTTAGTGAGTGATGGGTGTAAATCCTGGTACCAATCTCGTGCAAACAATGCAAAATTCACAATTAGAAAAACCAGCTTTGAAAGATAACAATGCACAGCATTTTTCCTCAAAGGATGATCTCTAAGAGGGGTTTTTATGTTTTTTCAAGCGGTAGGAGTCTTCTATGGGTCCTCAATAATCTAAAAAGCCAAAGTGAGATCGTTACAGACTAGGAGAGACCATTTTTAACATATGATAAGATTGATAGAATGTCACCGGTGAACACTTATTTAGGACTTCATCTATAATCTATCATCACTTGATGAGTGAACATGACATGGACAATGGTAGAAAAAATTGCATGAACCAATGTCTAGGTCATGCGTTCATCCACTTTGTTTGAAGAAAAGTTTACGTGATGGTAGAAAACAAGAATAATCCTTTTCAACTGTCCTTTTGATAGCACAATGTTGATCTCACAATTGTTTAGGTACCATGTTGAATGCCAAAAAATTCATCCTATTTGACCACTTCCAAACGTGTAACACAATAATGAAAATTTCTTCAAGAAAGGGATTGATTATGCCACTAATGGGTCTTTTTCAAAGATGTTAACCCTTGATATTAATGGGGAAAATGGTGTGTGGCTCATCTTCAGAAGAGGCAAAAGGTCATGGGATCAAGACTGGATGTGTATGTTAATGATCATTGTCATTAAAGCCATTTTCGTTTAGTGGATAACACGATTTCACACATGATATCCTTCTTTCAATTACATGGTTTACATCATAAACTAGACGGTGTCAAAAACACCATAGGGAATTACATCGCGGGATGGTTCAAATGGAAAGGGAGAGGAATGTAGCATATGAGCCGTTTTAAAAATGAATAACTTTGTTCAAATAATTTTTGGATGTTTTGGGAACTCGAGGTTGACATGTCATGGAGTTAGCATTAAAAAAAGTACCTAAAGGTTAGATTTTACATGAAATCTAATGTGCAAAATCATTTAAATTTCTAAATGGAAAAAGGAGGGTCGCAAAGGAAAATCCATCCGTCACTACTAGTAGAATCATAGTTGGTTACTAAGGTACTCTTTTGTGGCACTTGTTCACATTGTTAGGCCACGTGGAACAATAGGATTTTAGGATGTCCATTTTAGAATGCATAATATGATAACCCATTCCGTCTGTGGTCCAGTTTGTTTTAGCCAAAATGGTATATGAGACCATTCGCACACTCTCCTTATGCATTTGTTTGGAGGGCATATGTTTGGGTTGCATAGTTGTTAAGCAGCAACTTATGCTTTATTCATTAACAATGTTTACACACACAATTACTTTTTGGTTAGTCACAATTCAAGACATTGATGAGATATTCTGTGCTTTTCCACAATCTCTTTATTTGGAGAAATCATACATAAGAAAGTTATTTTTTTGGTGGTTTATACGTGGTATGTTATTTTTTACAAGTATATAGGTATGATTTTGAAAAACATCTTAGTGCTATACGAACATTTTTCATAAAATTGGTCAATACACATGTCACATTGTGGTATCTCCGTAGTTTTATCTTCAGTCCCTCAAAAACTGCTTGTGATTATTGGAAAATATTCCTCCTTCAGATAAATAATGTGAAGCAAAGTTGTTTCATAATTAAGAGTTTATTATATGATCCAAGTCAGAAATAGGTTGCTCCCCCTCACGACAACATAAAATGTGAAGAGAGACAATATGTTAACATAGATATGTGGTGCATGTTTTTATGTTTATCAAGCTAAGATATGGTATCTTTAATCATATTAGAACCATAATTATTTTATTACCTCATTATTTCATTCATTTTTGTTTCTAGAATAGATTTGCAACATGGAGATGTGTTGCATAAATGTCAATAATCTGTAACATACTCACATCTTGGAATTATATGATATAAACGTGTTACATGTAGTTAGAGTATTTTTACGGAGAGTTCGTAAGTAGATTTTCTTGGTTCATGTTGTACTTGATTGATTTTTCGTTTAGCACACCAATTATATCTGAGATTCATTCCTTTGTTTTGGAGTTTTTTAAGAAGTCAGTCAAAAGTTTTATGGAGGTGAAATACGTGACAAGGATTTACTACATGTATTGTCATAACTAGTTTTGAAACCATCACTTGATGTTTTGAAGGAGTAACAACATTGATTCTGTTTCCATGTAATAATATTTGCATTGCTTTTGCATTACATGTTTCGTCATTCGATGGTTACATGTTTACTCCCGTCGGCCATCTTAGCATGATTTGAATAGTTAATTAGTTTTGTTTTTGAAGTATTCTTCTCGTTAGTGTTCTTACTTCTGAACATTGTTCTGTTGTACCCATGTATTTGGTATTTTTAATTGCTCAAAATGTAGCTCCACTCTCATTCCATGTTTGAATTGTTTGTGTGGAGAGTATTCTCTTTTAGTGTAGTACCATGTAGGTACTCTATGATGTTATCACGTGGTTCTTTTTAAAATCATTTTTTTGTCCTTGAGTTCTTGTGGGTGCTTGCCAATGTACTCTGGTCAGAAGTCTCACTGGAGCCTGTTGAATATTCAGTCTTGACAACCTTGAAAAACAAAGAGGGCATGCTATATCGGAATGCAGTAGGTTATGGTTACCGACCGCTTCGCATGATTAGCACATAAGCGTTTGTACGGTCAACGAGGAATGTTGCATCAGGAAACCATTCCCGGCGAGCCGGACTGCGTTGCCATTTATGTGCTGGCAGTTGCTTCAATCCTATCGCTTCGCTGATCCGCTACATGTTGGACGCCGTATAACAAGATTGGGATCTGTCGACAACAGCTTCGCAAGAACGTGAGAGATAGCGCCCTGACCGTCCCTTTAACATCCTCGACATGAGGGTGCCGTCTGTAGACTATTTACAATGAAAGCTCCGGGACCCCGAGGATGCGGATTGGTCAGGTTGTGTTATTCTGTTTAATTAGGTCTTCTCTCCCTTCAGTTCGTCGTCAAACGGCGGTTCGAAGCCGACGGGAGCAAAGAACACATGTCTCTTGGAAACATAAAACCTCAGCCGTCAATGATACCTGAATTCTAGCCGATGCTCTGTCCCGATGGCTCAATCGACTCGTTTCTGATGGTCCAGTTTTAGCCTTGCAGTAATCGCCGCTTCTCGTTTCACCGAGTCGTCGCGGATTGTTTCTGCACTTACTTCCAGAGGACGTCAACAAAGCTTCCCAAATTACCGTAATCTGCATCCTTCACCGACAACTCACCCCAAACACCAGATAATGAGCTTGTTTGGCACTGAAATTCCTCAATTCAGTGTTGCTTAACGAAATAAAATATTTCAAGATAAATAGTCGAAAAGGTGCCTTAACATAATCTTTTTCTAGATTTCGTTTCTCCCAGTGTGAATACTATTGAAGCACCGGGCGCGGAAAAGAGGCACATTGATGGCCGCTGTCACGGAAGCCCTGATTCCTTCCTCGTGAAGGACGGAGCCGATTCAGCATGCAGCTGCAATGTTTCGACGATCGACATGGGACCATTTCTTGGTCATCTTCTCGACGTCGATGCAAACAAGCTTCATAACAGTTTTGAAAGATTCCACCATTGCACGTCGTCCTTGAAAAAAGGTACAAACGGGCCTGACGCTTTACTTCGCAGAAACTAGCTCTAGCTGCTTATGGACAATTGTGTGATCTTCGAATGGGATTCGAAACAGCTGCCAAAGATGAAGACCAAACAGGATTTTGATTGTCCTTCCGGGACGACATGGGACTCCAGGGTCCTGCGTACGTTGGGAGGCAATTGGGGCTGCGGACGTGGCATTGGTGGCTTAGTTCATTAGAGAGAGCGTTCGCTAGGCGGGGCCTCTGGCAGCTTATGGCCTTCTCGCCACCTGGGCACGTCATGCGATTCGGGGCCTAAGGCCTCTGCGGCAAGAGCATGAAGAGCGTTGAAGCTCTACAAAAACCGGGAAAATAGCGCGCCCCGATCCCTGGCTCGAAGCGCTACGCCATCTACCCAGCTAAACTTTTTCATTCAACATCTCGGGTATTGACTCACGTTAAAGGAGAATCTTGCCCGGAAAGCACCTCAAAAACGTAAAAAATAGTATATTCGGCAAATACCCCTCGTAAAATTCGGGTGTTGAGGATTTCATGAAGGTTTAGGCACCTCCCAGGCCCCGCAATAGCGCCCGTGGGAAGTTCCCTTTCAACGAAGGGGGAGTTGAGTTTCTCAGCCTTTTTCACACGTGCAAGAAACAATTCGGTGGAAGTCGAAATTTACCGGATATCCAGCGAAAATACTCCGAGTCAACTTTAGATGGGCCATCTTTTCGAGTCGCCTATGGCGTCGCGCAAAAGCGCCCTACAAAAAAACGTCCGGCTGATGCGACTGAGCAGGGTAAAAAATCGTTTCCTGATAGCTTGAGGATTGGATTGTCACCAATGTACCCTCGTCTCATGTACATTCAATTATGCCATTGTCGGCTTACAAGCAAAGAATTACTTCTACGAAGCCCAAAGGCCTCATAAGTTTTGGATCAATCACTGCATTAGGAACTATTTTGAAAATCTATTCTCTTAGGTGATTCGAATCTCAACTTAATCAAGGTAGTTGTCTCATCACAAAACTTGTTTCTTGGATGTAGCCCTTGTTACGTCTTGTGGAACATACGTGGTTCAAAGGAATTAAGTGCTTAAAGAAAGAGAATGATATGATTTGGGGAAATAGATGATTATTTACAAGCAATAAGTGTACTTCTATGACAAGTGTCGAGTGACTCGAGCACCAGTATTGACAGTCAAGCATAAGAATGATGCACATGTTGGGTCCTCGGTGATCGAACCAAGCGCTGTATGCAAGGTTGAGCTATGAGCGCCTGCTTCGAGAACCTCCACTGCAACGTTGAGGGGCTTTGTAACTATCGCGGCGTCGTTTGTAAAGATCCAGAGTCGTCAAGAAGTTCACCATGGTAGCGGAACGGCCGGTTTGGGCTGTACCATCTCGCAATTGTGAGGGTGTGGCTCGTAGACACACCTCGCTATTGCGAGGGTTGGCTAGTAGACTGCCGCCCGCTGGCTATAGGCCGGCCGGTGTCTGGCTGGCTATAGGCCGGCCGTTGTCTGGCTGGCTAGATGGCCGGCAGCCCGTCTAGTGACTCTTCAGCCATCCAATGGCGAGTCTTTTGGCGCCGATCAGGCTAGTAGCTTGATCAGCGGCTAAGAGGCCACAAGGGCCTCGAGGGTGAGGCTCGCGGCCTCGTGCGCTCGCCCTTGCTCGCTCTCTTCGCTAGCGAGAGTGAGCAAGGATTAGGGATGGGCGCATGTGAGAGAGACGCGAGAAAAAGGCAACTTGCTAGCACAAAATCGCCGATCATCCTTCGCACGCGACGATTTCCCGTTGACGCGTAAACAACGAAACTCAAAATTTTAAAGAAGGACTACGAGTTTCGAAACCAAAAAACTCCTGCAAAATCACGAGTTTGGGGAAATACATGAAGGAATGGAGAAACCCTTAGAGAAGCATTCAATGTGAGAGGGTACGTTTCACAGAACAAAGTGTGATGAATAGTGATGCAAAAGATTGAGAGAGTGAAGAAACAATTGAAAACATAGAAGTTAGAGTTGAAGAATGAAACAAGGGAGGGATACCTACTCCCAAGCGAAGTGTGCACCTCGGCACTGCTTCCATCAAGCCAATGAGAAAACTCATCTAACATCGTAGGAGAGACCTAGCAGCTTCCAAACAGGAATCAGATTGAACCTGGGAGTCATACGAGGTGCTCGGTTGTCCAAACGACAACCCTTAAGAACCACTGGATGCATGAGGAAAGCTCTATATCCTTAAATGAGAATAGAACAAATGCAGAAACACCAAGAAAATGACCCCATGCGTGGGCCACGGAGAAAGTCCTTGTGTCCACCAGAGAGCTAGAGAGGTGAGGCTAACAGTAGCGATGCATTTGTGGACCAACGTTGCGCGCCTATAGGTGAGAGGTGTCAAGTCCAGAGGTCACTGGGACTAACGAAACAACAACCCCCCATGGCCCGGAGGCGGTGCACGACACACACGCTGAGGTGGCACAACCAGCACGCGACAAGGAGCCACAACAGACGGTATAAGAGCCACATAAGGCCAAACCACCAAGTAATTAGGCGCACGTCAACCAGGATCGCCATTGAGGGACTGAAGACCAACAGCATGGACTGCAAACTTGAATTGTCCACTACAGAGGGCCCTGGTTGGAAATTCAGC
The DNA here is from genome assembly GCA_023375785.1 of Penium margaritaceum. Classification (NCBI taxonomy): domain Eukaryota; kingdom Viridiplantae; phylum Streptophyta; class Zygnematophyceae; order Desmidiales; family Peniaceae; genus Penium; species Penium margaritaceum. The sequence goes on from SZWC01009646.1 coordinate 49,527, forward strand.
GTGTTGCTGCCGCGTGTCAATAACAATCAGGCACATCTTACCATATGTGATGTGTTCACGTACAAAGCGATGCTAGATGTTGATGTGCTTTGTGCAAGTGTGATGCATGCCATCGTGCTCAGCAATGTGGCGCGTGCTCTCATTGTCGCAACGAAGAGTGATGCGATGGATGGGCTTGCGCAACTGTTGCATGTGACGACACAACCAGATGCTTTCATAGACACCGGTCCCCAAGGCGACGTACTCGGCCTCAGCCGAACTACGTGCAACACAACCTTGCTTTCCACTCTTCCAAGGGACAGTTATACCGCCAATGAGGAAAATGTAGCCTGAACGGTTGCACGCGTCGCGATCCTAGGCCCAATAACAACCTATGTACCCGTCGACAATGACAGAGGGTTGTGGAAGAAAGCACAAGTTGAGATGAGGAGTAGAAATGACGTAGCTCACAACACACAATGCCGCCTCAAGATGGAGACAACACGGACAGTGGCAGAGGCGGGACAAGAATTTGACCGCAAACGTTGTGTCAGCACACATGGTGGTACCAAGGAACATGAGGGACCAGATGACCTGGAGGTACGTTGTGACATCAATGGGCTCCCCGAGTCGGGCAGAGTGGGCTGTCTTCGGGGGCCGCTACTTAGCTAGAGTCATCGATGCAGAGGCATGGAGAATAATAGCCAATAGGCTGGCAAAATGCTCTCCAAGGGTGCAAACATACCTGGCCTGATGCACATATGAGACGCAATGCTGACGGCCATGCTCAATCTCCATGCCAAGAAAGACACAGGCAAGGTCAAGATCATTCACCTTGTACGCTTACTAGAGGAGAGTCTTCACAACCTGGAAAGCCTGAGGATCCAGATAGGCAATCAAGAGGTCGTTAACATACACCAAAATGATGTGAAAGGGTGCCAATGGATCCCTCACAAAGAGAGCAGGGTCGACCCAGCTGCAACGATAACCACTGCATTTACGAGTGGCAGAAAACTTGAGGTTCTAGTAGAATGGATACAGCTTTAACCTGTACAAGGCCGCGAAGGCACCAGAACATGCCCGATACCATCGTCAAAGTCAAACGACTGAGCGAGGTAGATCTCCCCACAAGGGAAAAAGGTGCAAGAATGCGTTGTTAACGTCCATTTGATGCAGCTCCCAATCGTGTTGAGTCACCCGGATCAAGAGCGCCTTCGCAGTAGTGTACTTCCCCACAAGGGAAAAAGTGGCATCGAAGTTCACGCTAGGCACTTGGAAAAGGCCTTTGGTAGTGAGGCGAGCCTTGTAGCGCTCAACTATGCCGTTGGGCTTACGCTTGGGCCGGAATACCCTATGTGCGACAATGGCCTTCCAACCATGTGGAAGAACCACTAACTTGTAGATGACATGCGCTGTGATTGCATCGAGCTCCTAGTGCATAGCCTGATCTTAATGAGACGCATCCGGAGTAGAGCAAGCCTAGCAAACGGTGTCATGATCAGGTGGGAGAACCTTCCTGCCATGCATACTGAGGACAGAGGGGATAGAGGCGGGACACACGACCAAAGTGGATTCAGCGACAACGAAATCATGGTTACACTCATCCGCGGGCATGGAGTGGCCAACGGTAAAGTTGGTTTGGATGACAGTCGCTGCTAGACCAAGCGCATCCAGGGTAGTCGCAGGAGTCAGCTAGTTTGGGGTGGGGACCAAGGCCGAGACAGAATGACGAGGAGAAACAAAATGATGGAGAGAGGGTAGAGAGTGAGAAGAGGAATGCAAGGGATGAAGATGACCACCTGGAGCCTGATTGTATAGGGTAGGGACAGAAGAGGGTGGAGGAGCGATTGGATCCGCTACGGTGAACCAACACGGGATCAGGGTAAGGTGGGGAAGTACTAGAAGACACGGGTGATGACAAAGGGGAAGATGTAGGAGACGATGTTAGTGATGATGAGGAGATGCCACCAGGTGATGACACGGGTAGTGACGCTGGCAAAGAGGAGGATATAGAGGCGGGTGTAGACACAGGCATGGAGACAGGAGATGATGCGGATGCCGAAGACTTAGGTGATGATGAGGGTAATGGCACAATGGGCAACGCAGAATTGGGTACGGAGATGGATGATGGCAAGGGTGCAGGAAATTCAAGAGGCACAAGAGAGGGTGGAGAGCTGCCCGAGGGCCACTCGGCCCAAGAGCTGCCCTCAACATGCAAAGCCGGGCTAAGAAAGGGCCAGTGGTTGCGGGAAGGAAGAGAGGTGGAAATAGCAGAGGAAGTTGTAGCAACCAGAAAGTGCCAATGATATCTTTCGACGTAGCCAAGAGGTGCATGAAGTGTAGAAGTAAAATGTGGCCAGTCAAGGTGGATGCAGAGGAAGCAGGAGAAAATAGGTGCCGAGATGACACCATTGGCCTTGACACCTTAGAAGTTTGCTGTGGTACCGGAGGAGTTTGTAACACTCATTAAGGAGTTCGAAGTGTTTTTTCCCAAAGAAGTACCCCTAGAAATCAATCATTAGATAGAATTGAAGCCGGAAAGTAAACCAAAAGTGAAGGGAACCTATCCGATGAGAGATCACGAGCTCACTGAATCCAACAAGCATCTGGATGTGATGCTCGGCTAGGGGTTCATTAGACCTTCCATATCACCATGCGTAGCACCAGTACTTTTGTGAAAAAGAAGATCAGAGAAATGCGGATGTGCATGGACTATTGAGCCTTCAATGAAATGACCATTATGAACCGCTACTCCTCTCACGAGCAGAAAAAATTTTCAACCAACTCCGAGGGGTCGGAATTTGTAGCAAAACTGACCCACGCAGTTGTTTTAATCCGATCCATGTGTCTGATAGGGAAATCTAGAAGATAGTATTCCGCGCTAGATACGGGCACTTTGAGTTCACGGTTATACCCTTCGGAATGGAAAATGCCCATGCAACACTTGTAGTAGCGATGAACAACATGTTTTACCCATACCTTGAAGAATTTGCCATTGTGTACCTCGACGACATCTTGGTGTGCATCTACACCCTAGAGGAGCACAATGGAAACCTTTGAAAAGTTCTTGAAGTTAAACAAAGAGAATTGTTTTGGAAAACTCTCAAAGTGCAAGTTTGGTCGCCGTTTGATCAAGTTTGTGGGCCACGTCATCGACGACGGACAAATCACCATGGAAATGAAAAAGGTGGAGGTGGTCGTTGATTGACTGACGCCCACAAATGTCCACGACATCCAAGTATGTTTGGGCATTTCAATTGCTACTTTCGATGCATAAAGGATTATGCTCAAGTGTTAGTCCCTTTCTCCAATCTCACTAAAACAAGCACTGAGTGGAATTGGAGGCACAGTGAACATGAAGCATTCAACTTTTTGAGAAAAGCTGTAACCTCAGTGCCGGCCTTACGATTGGCAGATCTAATGGTGTACTACATCATGGCCACCATCACATGTGATCAAGCTAGTGAACATAGCCATTCTTGTCCAAGACAATGGCGGTAGAGAACAACCGTTCGTGTAGATGTCAAGAAAATTGCATGGGTCGGAGCTCAACTATGCATTGCACGAGAAAGGAATGCTTGTAATCATGCAAACATTCAAAACATGGTGGTTCTACCTGGAATCCTGTCAATGCATCATTCGCACTGACCACCACTAAAACATCTCAAGACTCGGCTACATATGAGCCATTGACAAACTCAATGGATGGAGTTCCTCGAGTCCATGTTCAAGTATGACATTGAGTACCAATTTGGAAAAACTAATCCGGTGGATGCTCTGAGTCGGCAACCAGGCTTGATAGCCAAGATCAACATGATGCTCATCAAACAAGACCCGTACCTTGCAAGGCTATTCGCTAAGGGTTCTGAGGAGCTCGGCGGGTACAACAAGACCAAGTTCTAGCTTGAAAATCCCTAGTAGCAACGATGCATCAGTCGCCAAGTTGTAGTTCTACTGAACGAGGAGCTACAAAGGACATTGTTGGAGGAATGACATGACATAAGTCCCTGTAAGCCGGACAGTGCTAATGGCACTGATTACGGCTTGTGGCTTCCCTGAATGTACAAGCTGACTTTGGATTTAGAATCTAAAGGAAAATCCGTGCAAGATCGACTCAAGAACGGGGTCGATCCATCCATAATTGAGGAAGATACGCCCGGCCAAGGGTTGGACCAGCCGAGGGGAAAAAGGTGACAGGAAATCATCCCCAAAGACCAAGGCTCGACCCTCGGAAGACCCATCAAGGCCGAAGCGCGCCTTGGGGCCCGGATAGTCAATGAGTCAAGGATCATGGAGGGCCAAGGGCGCTTCGGAATGGTGCCCCAGTGTGTTATTACCAGAAAGGGCGCTTCGGGCGGCCGTCACTGCCGCTAGTGGTGCTGCCAGCGGCAGATTGCCGCGGTTCACAGAAACGGCCATATCTCGGCCGTTCCTTCACAGAATGGTGTGATTCTTGGTGCGTTGGAAATCTGGGAAGGTGAGCTACGTGATGCTAAGGTAACAATACTCATCCCTGGCCTGTACGGGGCCGCGTACGGCTTGGCGACCTCGGGTCGCCTAGGATGTGTCATCATGTACATATAGATGGCGTTACTCCTGGCTCCTCTCAGCCCAAACCGCCAGTTGACCGCCCACCCGAACGCCTTGCGGCAGTTAAGGGGGTTTTTGAGGTCAAGGCATGGGACGCGGGGTATGAGGTGGAGCAACCCGCACTTCTCTTGGAGGCGCGAGTGAAAGGCGTCAAGCGGAAGGTGGGGAGCCTGCTGGATTGTAGCGCGAGCCACAGTTTTGTGAGCATGGAGTGTGCTCAGAAGTGGGGCTTTACGCTCACGAGCAAGAAGCGGACCGCTAACCAAGTGGACGGCACGATTGAAGTGGGGTACCTGGCCTGTCCCCTCTCCATTCGCGTGGGGAAGCTTCACATAACGACGGTGTACCGGGTGTACCCGATGAAGGATTACGATGTGATCCTCGGTCGTGACTTCCTGCACAAGTACAACCCCATCGTCAATTGGGAGGCGCGCACCGTCTCAGTCAAGCTCGAAGACAAGGAGTATCCGCTGCCTACATGCTCCGAGGAAGAGGCCACGGAGGAGGAAAATCATGGGGAGGAAGCGCCGTAGCAGTCGGTGCCTTGCAAGGAGGAATCGACGCCTATGATGCTGAACTTGGTGTAGCTCAAGTGCGCGATGCGGAAAAAGGAGCAGATTTTTCTGGCGTTCGTGCGTGACATGGAGGACGATTTCGACGAACCAGAGGACATGGCGCCTGCTGTGGGGCATGGGGTGACTAGTTAGCAGCCGGGGGCCCAAGGCAAGTTTGCCGCGGTGCCCGAGGGGCTTCGGAAGGTGTGTACGGAGTTCGAGGATGTGTTCCCCGACACCCTCCCGGCGGGTCTGCCACCAAAGCGGGACGTGGACCATAGCATCGACCTCAAACCTGGAGCGCGCCTGCATGTTTGTGTAACGTACCTCATGAGCGACGCGGAGCTGCAGGAGCTCAAGAAGCAGCTGACTGAGATGACGGATCAGGGCTTCATCCGCCCATCCTCTTCTCCTTACGTTGCACCTGTCCTGTTTGTGCAAAAAAAGACGGGGGAGATGCGCATGTGCGTGGACTACCGGGCATTGAATGAGTTGACCATCAAGAACCGGTACCTGCTTCCACGAGCCGAGGAGCTATTCAATCAGCTCCGTGCGACTCGTTTCTTCACAAAGATAGACCTCCGTTCCGGCTACCACCAGATTCGCATCGCAGCAGATGATGTGGAAAAGACAGCCTTCCGTACCCGCTATGGTCACNTGACGGAGCAGGGCTTCATCCGCCCATCCTCTTCTCCTTACGTTGCACCTGTCCTGTTTGTGCAAAAAAAGACGGGGGAGATGCGCATGTGCGTGGACTACCGGGCATTGAATGAGTTGACCATCAAGAACCGGTACCTGCTTCCACGAGCCGAGGAGCTATTCAATCAGCTCCGTGCGACTCGTTTCTTCACAAAGATAGACCTCCGTTCCGGCTACCACCAGATTCGCATCGCAGCAGATGATGTGGAAAAGACAGCCTTCCGTACCCGCTATGGTCACTACGAGTTCCTCGTGACGCCTTTTGGGTTGACCAATGCGCCGGCCACCTTCATGGCAGAAATGAACAACATCTTCAGGCCGTACTTGGATGTTTTCGTGGTGGTTTACCTTGACGACATCTTGGTGTAGAGGAGGACGGCGGAGGAGCATGAAGAGCATGTGAAGAAGGTCCTCAAGATTTTGCGGAAGGCGAAATGTTTTACAAAGCTCTCTAAGTCTGATTTCACGGTGGAAAATGTTGAATTCCTTGGACACATAATTGGCAATGGACAGATTGCCATGGATCCGCGCAAAGTGTCGGCCGTACAAGTGTGGCCGAAGTTGCGTAGTGTGCACGACGTGCAAGTGTTCCTTGGTTTTTGCACTACTACCACAGGTTTATCCTTGGCTATGCGGGAGTGTCAGCGCCACTCTCCAATCTCACTCGCAAGGATCACCAGTGGAGTTGGGGAGTCATCAAACAAGAAGCCTTTGATAATCTCAAACGGGCTCTAACCTCCGCACCGGCCTTGCACTTGGCCGGCAGCGGCCGTGAGTTTGAAATGGCGACGGATGCATCGAACCTGGCCATTGGTGGAATCCTTTTGCAGGACTTTGGCAACGGGTCGCAGCCGGTCGCCTACTACTCGCGCAAGTTGCGGGGGGCAGAGCTGAACTACGCCACTCATGACAAGGAGATGCTCACAGTGGTTGCAGCCTTCAAGAACTGACAGTGCTACCTCGAAGCGCTGAAATACATGGTCTACACCGACCACCACACGTTGAAGTACTTCAAGACGCAGCCGAACCTGAGCCGGCGGCAAGCGCGTTGGGTGGAGTACCTCGAGTCGCACTTCGATTATGAGATCGTGTACTGGCCGGGTCGCATCAACCCAGCCGACGCCCTCTCACGGCGACCGGACCTGATGATGCGGGTTGCGTCTCTTACCATCCACGAGGATGCCTTCCTTGTGAAGCTCTTCACGGAGGGATACGAGGCGCATCAGGAGTACGAGGCTCGGAGATTTTTCTTCGAGGAACCGTATTGGCGACGGCGGGGCACGCAGCAGGTCGTGGTTCCCGCGGTGCCCGCGCTTTGGCAGCTGATGTTGGAGGAGTGCCATGAAAGTGGCCCGAGCGGTCACTTCTCCGCCAAAAAGACATTGAAGATGGTGGCTCGCTTCTTTTGGTGGCCAACCATGTTGTCGGAGGTGGCTGAATTCTGCCGGATTTGTGACGTGTGCCAACGCCATAAGGCACGGAGGACAAAGACCCCGGGTCTCCTCCAACCATTGCCCATCCCCGAGCAGCCGTTGCAAGACATCTCCATGGATTTCATCACGGGTTTGCCCACGACAGCGGCAGGCCACAACCCGGTGTTGGTGGTGGTGGATCGCTTCAGCAAGATTTTGCACTTCATTGCAACGCGTGACACGGTGAGCGCGGAAGGCACGGCTCGGCTGTTCCTCGAGCACGTGGTGCATCTCCATGGCTTGCCGCGGTCTATTGTGAGCGACCATGACCCGCGTTTCATAAGCAAGTTCTGGCGAGAACTCATGGAATGGTACGGCAGCAAGGTGCAGCTGTCAACCAGCTTTCACCCCCAAACTGACAGGCAAACGGAGCGCACGAACCGGACGTTGGAGCAGCTCCTCCATACAGTGGGTGATCTGGACGAGACGGCGTGGGACCAGCGGTTGCCGGTCGCTGAACTGGCATATAACTCCGCCACGTCCGCCTCCACCGGCAAGGCACCATTTGAGGTGGTGAACGGGATGGTGCCCGCAACGCCCCTCGGTTTGCACGTTGCAAGCAACCTGCCCGCTGTGGAGTCTACCGCACGTGACTTCACGCAGATTTGGGCGGCGACGCGGCATGCATTGGCAAAGGCGCAAGCGCAACAGAAAGTGCAAGCGGACCAACGACGCGCGGATGCAACGCTCAAGCTCGGTGACCGCGTTCTTCTCAACAGCGCGCACGTCAAGCTTTGCGGGGTCTGGTCGGACAAGTTGAAACCTCGGTGGCTTGGTCCGTTCGAGGTTTTTGAAATGCCGATACCCGTGGTGGCACGGTTGGCTCTCCCGCCTTCCATGCCAGTCCACGACGTGTTCCACATCTCCAAGCTCAAGCTCTACCGTGATCCGGCCGAGCATTTTCATCGCCGTAGTTCGGGGCCTCCCCCTCCGGTGGTCATCGAGGGCAAGCAAGAGTTTGAAGTGGAGGCCATCCTCGACCATCGTCGTCCTGACCATGGATGGGAGTACCTCGTCAAGTGGACGGGCTACAACGCAGCCCAAAACTCATGGGAGCCTGTCCGCAACTTCAATGTTGGCGGGGTGAATGCCGTCCTCCGGGAATATCAAGAGCGAACCGGGACGGCTCGCTCCTAAAGGGGAGGGTAGTGTAAGCCGGACAGTGCCAATAGCACTGATTACGGCTTGTGGCTTCCTTGAATGTACAAGCTGACTTTAGATTTAGAATCTACAGGACAAACTGTGCGAGATCGACCCAAGAACGGGGTCGATCCATCCAGAATTGAGGAAGGTACGCCCTGCCAAAGATTGGACCGGCCGAGGGGAAAAAGGTGACGGGAAATCGTCCCCAAAGACCAAGGCTCGACCCTCGGAAGACCCAACAAGGCCAAAGCGCGCCTTGGGGCCTGGGTAGTCAATGAGTCAAGGATCATGGAGGACCAAGGGCGCTTCAGAATGGCGCCCGGTGTGTCATTACCAGAAAGGGCGCTTCGGGCGGCCGTCACCGCCGCTAGTGGTGCTGCCAGCGGCAGATTGCCGTGATTCATGGAAATGGCCATATCTCGGCTGTTCCTTCACAGAATGGTGCGATTCTTGGTGTGTTGGAAATCTGGGAAGATGAGCTACGTGATTCCAAGGTCATAATGCTCATCCCCGGCCTGTACGGGGCCGCGTATGGCTCGGCGACCTCGGGTCACCTAGGATGTGTCATCATGTACATATAGTCTTGTATGTTGACACTTGAATAACAAGTACAGTTCACTCCCACTGTGCCACATGTGTTCCCGTGCTCCCCCAAGAAGACCCTACACTTCTGTAACCCCAGAAAGGTGTGCACCGGCCTCCCTTTGGTCGCTGTTGTCACCGGTTGGTGCCTACAGCATCTGGTTGAGGCTAGCACACAGTGCCCGGTTCACAGTTACAGTATATATACTGGCCAGGATAGGACGCTCAAGAAGCTGGCAAGATACTATTCGTGAACCAAGATGTAGAACGACTTGTCAGCCTTCTACAAATCATGGGACATTTGTTAGGGAAAGAAATCTTGTCGCACGAGACCAAACGCTCTAATCCAACCCCTACATGTTCTCAAGGAGCCGTGGGTTAATATCAGCATAGTCTTTGTGATGGGACTTCCCGCCACAAGTTAGGGTTGAGACGCCATCCTCATCATGGTAGACAAATTTTCTAAAATATCACAGTTCATCCCGACGACGAACAATGTAGCCATAGAAGGAAAAACACAACTGTTTTTAGAGCAGATTGTATGGTTATGCGATGTGGCATGTACCATCATCAACAACAGAGACATGAATTTCACTAGCCATTTTTAGCGCAAATTGATGACGTATTATGGAAGTCGGATCCAGCCATCAATGGCATTCCATCTTGAAACCGATGGGTAAGCAAAGCAGACTAATCAGATGATAAAAATGATTCTCTGCATATTGTGTGAGCCGCACGGCACCCATTGAGCAGCCAAGCTGCCAATAGCCAAACTCGCATACAACTTCACCACTTCCTCCGCAAATTGGAAAATTCCTTTTGAAGTGGTATGTGGCAAACTTCTTGTCACGCTGGTAGGACTGCGCAGTCCAAGCAACACCCCCACAGTTGACATCCACCATAGGGACTTTGCAAGTATTTGGGAGGAAACAAGACAGACCCTCGTGAAGAAACCAGTAGCTATGAGATGAACGTCTGACCCACATTGTAGCGATGACGTGTTCAACGCTGGCAATCACATCCTCCTTAGGTCAGAGAACATAAAAATCCGAGGACAGGACTTAACAAAACCCAAACACTGGTAATTGGGACCATTTGATATCGAGTAAATGCAAAAACCTGTCATTGCTTTGACTCTGCCTATGTGAAAACACAGCCATGCATCCTGTCTTCCACATCAAGAAGCTCAAGCAGTATTTAGACCCCAGTAAGAGCTTCCCCGGCAAAGACATTCCACCACCACCTCCCGTACAAGTGGACTGAGATATGGAATATGTGATTTAGGATATCCTTGGACATCGACGCCGTGGAAAACAAAGACTGAGTACCTGGTCAAGTGGTACACTTTTGAAACTGTGCACAACAGTTGAGAGCCTTATGACAACCTGTGACACATCAATCACCTAGTTGATGGCTGTTACCATTGTCATTGCTCTATGTCTACTAATGCAGTGGGACGCCACAGCTAAAGAGGGTGGAATTGTTACTTCCCTAACATAAACGAGTCCCTAAAGTCCAAAAGAGGGTATTTTGTCATTACATTCATGGCTCACTATACGACGACTTTAGGATTTGTATGCCGTTTAGCCGAGGGCATTCTGGCCCACTTCTACGACCTCCGTCGTTCCGTTCCACATATTTCTCACAACTTTGATCACATTCCATACTATGTCCCTGATGTACACGAGTATCTAAAATCTGCGAGTGAAGATTTCTTTCACTACATTCATACACCACTACGCATTGACCTCCAAAGTTTTACACTGTTTCACTGAGGGAATTCTGGCCAACTCCCCGGACCTCCAGTGTTCCGTTCTAGAAGTTGGTTACAACTTTGACAACCTTCCAGAAATGTCAAGAGAAGTATCGTAAACTATGTCAATGATTTGACATAGGTTTTTCAACTTCTTGACATTGGTAGAATCTTATGAAGATGCCCCTTGATATTCTCGAAACCCCTCGACTTCGTGGCTGAGCTTCTCAAAGTAGCCACTCACGGAGTGGCCTCGCACTCATCCCTTGGTCCAAAGGCTGAGGACCCGACTTATGCCTCATTCTCATTCTCCAAATTGTACATATGTGATGAACTCACTCAACAGTTGTCATCAAATTCTCAAAAAGTCGTTTTTCCTATACCTCATCCCTGAGAATCACCTACGTTTTTCTTGGTGTAATAGTTGGTATGTGAGGGCAGCGCCACCGGAGGAGCAACTGACGCATTAACTACCTAGCGACAACCTCCCACAATTCCTCATCGCATCTCCACCGTTCAGAAGATTGCAGACCGCAACAATGATGGTGAACAGAGGGAGTGCAATGTAGGACAAGCAACAGTCCTTGACGAGTACTGTGGGAATGGAGGATTTGTAGCGTATGAACACCTACACACTCCAGTTAAACCAGAGAACAGTAGAAACCTCTGTGGTAAATGACGCAACACATGCAAACCTGATGGCTAACCAGGGGATGGATCCCTTTGGCTCGATGAATCTTGTGCCTTTGCCGCTGCCTGTCGGGACGACACTTAACACAATGGGAGGCACTAGCCGACAAGCAAAAAGTAAAGAAAACATGTACCATAAGTTATCGGGACATGAGAACCTCAACGCACATCTCCTCCAACAACTCAACATGGAGATGGAGGTGCTTTGGATGCCTCAAGTGCATGGAGCAGTACTTACTGAGAGAAAATTACAACTTTCGAGTGAATCCCATAATGGACAAGCACTTCCCGAGCCGTTAAATCCCGCAACCTTGAAGGGACAGACACATAGGATGTGGCTGATGAGTTTTGAGCTGTACTCCACCACTGCTGGGCTCAACAATGACAAAAATAAAGTTGACCTCGCGGTCTCGCTTTTGTGTGGCACGGCTTTGAGTTGGTGGTCCGACCTAAAGACCACCCAACAGCCACTAGGGACCAGCGGAGCCAGATCAACAGCTCACATGAACGCACTTACATTATCTTCCGCTAGCGTACAACATCTTCAGCACATTCATTTAATGTGGCACGACTCTCTCACGCCACCGAAAACATGGAGTGACTTCGTGCGCACTACCTTTGCTCTCTTAAAAAAGTTCAATGGAACATCTGATGCACGGTACAAACTCCAACTTCTGTGTGAGCTGTCTAGAATGACGGAGTACACTCAGCGTTCTTGTAAAATCATCACTGGCAAAGAAATTTCCCCCAACAAACTGTGTTTCTACTCCAGGAATGGCCTCAAGCAAGATGTTCATAAGCAATTGTCATCTTCAACATCCAAGAGAGCATTCCACAGACAATCACTATAGCTGATCACATTGACAGCGCTGATTGCAAAACTCCAATGCACAAATCCAATGGCTAGCGAACCCAAGGCCATAACTCTTATTGTGGTGGAGGAAAGTCACAGTGGATGGAAACCATGTCTCTGATGGAAATGGAGGCCTTTTATCAGCGTGATCGACGGCTCTACTTGACTTGTAGGAAGCCAAGCCATATATCACTCGACCATAGAAAATGACATTAGTAAACCAAAAAGGGAAGGAAATCAGAAAAAGAGTGAGGAGTTGTAAAACGACAATGAGCAAGAGTGTACGAGGAGGCTCTTGTCCAGTCGGAATACTCTGTGCCAACTGATCGCCCATCTAAGTGATTGATTTCATGCTGTCTAACACCTTATTTAAAGTTCTTCATGAACAAATTGGAATGATTATTCATAATTTTATAAGAAGATGTAAAAATGATATGTATTCATCCATTTTGATCCATCTCTTACTAAAAAGATGATAGTATTATTCTTCATCATATCCATAGAGGATATTGGAATCCTCATTTTCAACTATCCTTATGAAAGTTTTCATGCATGGTAAAACTCTTATGAAAGGAATTGACTATCTACAAACCTTTCTCAAAGATGGAAGCATCATCATTTATCCAAAATTTCCATCAATCATTCTGCCGTTCATATTCAAAATCACAAAGTTTACACTCTTCAGAAATATGTAGATAATGCATTTTTTTTCAAGTTTTGTATCACGTATTCATTTAAAGCCTTCGTTTTTGTAGTGTTATGATACATGGCTTAAACATCAATGCATCACTAAGTTTTCCTTTTTTTATATGAAGGCATCAAATTCTCTTTTGAGGATCTTTCTGTGTAGTTTCTATTGAACGTGTAGTGTGCAGAAATAGAGTTTTGGAATATTCTTATGTAACCATATTTGGATTTTGCCTTCTAGATTATCCTTAAATATACAAAATTATTGAGACTGCTCATAGGTCCATGGAATGAAATGAAAAAATCATGCTCTTATCGTATGCATTGATTTTCTCCTTAAGAAACCAGATTAACTCATGCACAAATATCTACTTTTGATTGTGCAGATGTTTTCATCTATTAGACCTAGATTGATGTTTTTTTTTTCAATAATAAAAACTTTCAGAAGTATGTTTCATACCTATAATGCATCATGAAAACATTCTCAGGCTAGGAAGGATCGAATCTATTTGTTTCAGATTAAAAGGAGGATTTGTAAACCGTCTGTGAAAAAACTGAGAAACAAGCCCGTAGATGTTACGGCTACTTACTACAAACAAGATTTGTGAGTGGACAAGTACCACAATTAAGTTGCAAGTTGAATAATGAATAAGACAATAAAGTTTCAAACTAGTTTCTAACAAAGTAACTGACACATACCTATTTTGGATTACATAGTTGTTATACCAAGCGGAATGTAGGTGATTCATTGGGATGAGGTGTGGGGCAATAGATGATTCGAGGATTTGGAAAAAATGGATATCCTTTCTCAACTATTAAGTGTAATTCATTTTTTTTTAAACTCTGTGGAGAACTTTTGCACAATGACAATAATCAGAATGAGACGTATGCAAGGTCCTGGGAGCATCAGCCGGGTGACGCATGCAAGGTCGCGCCATGAGTGGCTGCTTCAAGAAGCTCAGCCGAGAAGTCAGGGTGCTTCAAGAATATTGAGACGCAGTTCTGTAAAATTCCAGCGTCATCAAGAAGTCAACTGAAAAATATCGAAACATCGATATGGTTCACAAAACCTCTCTTGACAATCATGGAAAGTGGTCAAAGTTGTCAGAATTTCCTGGAATTGAACATTAGAGGTTGGGAAAGGTGGCCAAAATGCCCCCGGACGCTCAGCGCAAATTTCAAAATTCGTTGCGCGGTGGGCCAGAAACATAATGACAAAAAATCCCACACATGGAGTTTAGGGACTCATGTACGTCAAGGACGTAACGCTTCCATCTCCTCTGTTAGCCATGATGTCATGGTGTGTTAGCAGAATTAAGTCGGGCCCCGCAGAGCTTGTAAGAATTTTTTTTAGTCTTTCTTGATGGTGATGTCATTCAATGCTCAGAAGTACACGCACATCCATATCTCTATGGTTTTCTTTTTCACAAAAAGCATAGGTGCCTTGTATGGTGATGTGGAAGGTTTGAGGAATCCCTGACAAAGCATCTCGTCCAACAGATTTTTGGGCTTGCTCTGTTCGTGATCGCTCATCTCATAGGTCCCCTTTACTGTCGGTCCGCTGCCCAGATTCAAGTCTTTTCTATGATTGACATTTCGCTGCGGAGGTAACTCTAAAGCCAGTTTTTTTTGGGGAAAACCCCTTTTGAACTCCTCAACAAGTGCTACAAACTCCTCCAGTGCGGCTATGAACTTCTTAGGTGTTGAGGCCGATGTGGTCACCTAGACAGCTGTGATTCTTTCTGCTTCCCAAATCTCAACGTAGACTAGCAACACCTTGAGCTCCACATCACAGATGCCTCTTGGCCACGTCCAAGGATATCGGCTGGTGTTTTTTGGCCGGCGTAACTACCTCTAATGCTTCTACCTGTAATGCTTCCCATAACAGTTGTTGTGTCATAGGTCACTCATTTTCTGCCAACGATGCTGATGTAGACTGATCCGCTAATCCAGTCCACCTGCGGATTGTGATGGTACAAGAAAAATCACCGGAGGATGATTTTGTGGTCGCTCAAGGGGCAAGTTCTCAAGACCATTACGTTGTGCAGATCTTTGATTTAAATTCAGAGTGGCTCGTGAAGTCAATGGATTTACAGTTTTCCATCAACAAATACTCCTAGTTTGGTGTGCAAATCCACTTTTTGAACCATGTTGTTGCTTACAAGGTTGTGAAAAGCTCCAACATCATGTAGTGCTGGTACCATTGTGTGACTCTTTCTCATAGCACCGGTTGGCCATCCTTGTACCCCTCATAAAGCTTTATGATCTCAGGTATCCTCATCTGCATCGTTGTGAGCCGCTTTGATGAGCGATCGGTTGACAAGGAATTATCTGATCACACAAGAACCTTACCGTCTATGCCCGTCCTTTGCCATTTCCGGACTCCTTATGAATTCCCCCCCCTTTCTTGCTTGTTGATGCTGTTTGAAACAGTCAGGAAACATGATGAAAACTGGGACAGCCCTCAGGGAGCTGATCAGGCTCACCAAGAGCTGCCTAGGCAAGACTAACTGTTTGTGATGATGGACATGAGGGTGCCAGAAAGTGACAAAAATAGGTTTCTCGACAAAAATCATCTGGCATAAAAGCTGCATAGAGTACGTTTCACAAGTTCCAATTCACTTTACGGAACTGAATTTGGAGTCCGTTTGAGTGAGATATGGATTTCCAAAGTTTGGAGATCATGGGTCGGGTTCAAGTGACGACCTGAGCAGTTTGAGCTCAAAATGCAACAAGATTATTTGCCAGGATGGCTGAGAGTGTTAAACATTGTAGGTTTGAGAATAGTGAGATAATTTGTTAGGACAAAGTTGTTAAAAGGATTTTTAGGAAATCCGAGCAGTCAGGATCGAGTCCGCCTATGATCGGAATTGTTGATGGGTGAGGTGGTTGTCCCCTCACGTGAGAGGTCTCGCCCATCTAGTCTCTCACTTGCCATTGTTTTGGCACTTATACTTCCCAACTTCACCATTAACTCTATTGTGCGGCTGCCTCCTCTCCACCGCCTCCTCCTCCTATTCCTCCCCTCCACCCATCCTATTCAATATGGCATCAGAGCTTCAGAGTTAGTGGATCCCCCTCCCCCCCAATCCCGTACTGGCCAGGTCACGGCCTCCTTTTGTCGTTCCAGCTTTCACGCTCGCTCCGTCGGCACGGTCTGCTTCCATGGCCAAGTGCCCAGACCCCCCTCCCACCTCTTGGGGCTTCGGGCTGCGATGTTCGGCCGCCCTCACCCCGCCGTCCATCATGGCGTCGTTGCCGTCGCCTTCGTCTTCGCCTTGGCCCCCTGTGGGCCCCCATCTTTCCCCCTCCCTCCCTCCTCGCTTCCCTTCCTCCACCCCTCTCCCCCCCATCCCCCCTCTATCCCTTGCTCCTCTCCCTTCTCGTTTGTCCTTTGACCCTCCTCCGTCCCCTCCCCCGTCTCTCTCGCCTCCCTCCTCCTTTCCCTCTCCTGCCCCCCCTCCGCTTGCCCCCACTTTTG
>SZWC01009646.1:73456-88852 GCA_023375785.1 Penium margaritaceum
AAATATATGAATGTTGCAGTTGCAGCAGATTTAAATGAGCCAACATCCTACAAGGAGGCCATGGTTGCACCAGCAAGAGTAGATTTGGTACGAGCTATGCAACAGGAGATACAATAGTAGCTTGACATTGGCATGTGGGAGTGGAGTGAGCGTCCACCAGGTGGTAAGGTGATAGAGTGAAATTGGGTATTCAAGAAAAGAGGGGTGCAGATGGCAACCTAAAAAAGTACAAGGCGATACTGGTTGCCAAGGGCTATTTGCAGCGCGAAGGCATCGATAACACAGAGATTCAACTCTTGCTGCAAAACTTTCCTCTGTGCTCACACTCCTCTCTTATGCAGCATGTAAGGACGTCAAGATCCACCACATGGATGTCAAGGTGGAATTCTTGAACGTTGACTTGGAGGAGGAGATATACATAGAGCAGCCAGAAGGAATCGTCATGGATGGCCAATGATACCTGGTCTGTAAGTTACTAAAGTCGTTGTACAGTCTTAAGCGAACATCGGGTACATGGAACCAGACGTTGGATGCGGTGCTGCAATTTATGGGATTAGAGCACATCGGGTGTAATTGCAGCGTCTAATGATAGATGCATGAGCATGAGTTCCTCATCATCGTCGTCTATGTGAATGATATGCTCCTTGATTCCATCAGCATGTTTGCACTAGAGGAGTTCAAGGAAGCGATGTAAGAGTACTTCTAGATGTTCAATCTCTGGGAGGCATCACAATTCCTTGGCATCCAGATCACATATGAACAAAAAGCACATACTCTCTCTTTGAAGCAGAGCTATTACATCAAGAATGTCCTAGAGGTGTTTGAAACACAGCTTCCTAGCACTGCTGACGCTGGCGTGGCAGTACAAGCCGGCCAGTCAACTCACTAGCACACACAGGTGAAGGTGAGAACAGCTAGGGGTTGGCTAGGGACACAAGTACAAGTGTCAGAAGCTGCAAATAGTGAATTGTGCAGAGAGAGAGAGAGAGAGAGAGAGAGAGAGAGAGAGAGAGAGAGAGAGAGAGAGAGAGAGAGAGAGAGAGAGAGAGAGAGAGAGAGAGAGAGAGAGAGAGAGAGAGAGAGAGAGAGAGAGAGAGAGAGAGAGAGAGAGAGAGAGAGAGAGAGAGAGAGAGAGAGAGAGAGAGAGAGAGAGAGAGAGAGAGAGAGAGAGAGAGAGAGAGAGAGAGAGAGAGAGAGAGAGAGAGAGAGAGAGAGAGAGAGAGAGAGAGAGAGAGAGAGAGAGAGAGAGAGAGAGAGAGAGAGAGAGAGAGAGAGAGAGAGAGAGAGAGAGAGAGAGAGAGAGAGAGAGAGAGAGAGAGAGAGAGAGAGAGAGAGAGAGAGAGAGAGAGAGAGAGAGAGAGAGAGAGAGAGAGAGAGAGAGTGACAATTGAGGCCTGCACAACCTAAATAGTGTCACGGTCCTAGTGGATGCACACACACGTGGCGCACAAGGGCACTATTTTCTAGCAGGACAAAACAATGGCAAAAACACAGTTTTGGCCATAACTCCCTGCAGACATGTCAAAACAACAAGCCATTTGAACCAGAACGGCCGCATTGACGAGATCTACGTCCTGATAGGCTGCACGCCTATGTGCTAACCCACAGCACGAATCTAAAAAACACGAAAGTATTCTCGGTGCCCATCACCGCCGGCCGCCGGTCTTCTGCCGCCGTCGCCACTCTTAGGGATCTGCACGTGGATGGACATGAGCCGAGGGGTCACCGTAAGCCGTGTACAACACACACAACTTTTCCCCATGATCGGAGGGCAAAAAACATCCATGCACATGCAGACACTAACACTGTACAGATCTGGAAACGCACAGCCGCTGCAGGCACCAAACACAGCACACGCAAGGTGGCACATGAGGAATCAACCTGCAACAGGGATGGGGCAGAGTCCCACGGAATGAGTGGCCGCATGAAACTTCGCACGACTGAGAGCCTTGGTCAGAAAATCCGTGCACTGCCTGTCAGTGCCCACGTGGATGACTCGGATCTCACCACGATCAACCAGATTACGCACGAAGTGGTGCTCAACATTGATGTGCTTTGTGTGTGCATGGAACACACCTGAGTTTTTGGTGATGGCCTCCAAGCTCATGTTGTCACACTGGAGAACCACGAGGGGAATGAGCTGACGCAGTTTACGCAACGGATGGATGTGCCAGACACACTCCGCTGTACCGGCGCCTAGAGCAACATACTCTTCCTTAGCAGTGCTGTGTGCGATGCAGCCTAGCTTCCCACTTCGTCAGGACACTGCAGTGCCTCCAATGAGAAAGATGTAGCCGGTGCGACTCTTGCCATCTGGACTCCACGCCCAGTCACTGTCTGTGTACCCATTGAGCACAACGGACACCTGCTCGCGAAAGCACAGGCCGCAGCGTGCGGTGGACAGGATGTAGTGTACACACGAGACTGCGGCCTCCAACCTTTACTGGCGTGGAGTCTACGTGAACTGGGCGAGCAAGTTGATAGTGAAGGCAATGTTGGGCCGGGTCGTGGTGGTCAAGTACATGAGCGAGCCGATGACTCGCAGATACAAGGTCACATCGACTGGCTACCCCAGGTCAGTTGGGTCATCCACCTTGAGGGCGGCCTACCCCTCAGGGGTCATGGGCATGGAGGCCGTGCGGACGGCAATGAGGAGGTCGGCAAAGTACTCCCCTATAGTCTCTGCATAGCGTCCTGGTGGACACGGAGTGTGCAGCAGACACGGTCACGCACGATCTCCATCCCCAAAAAGACAGAGGCCTCACCAAGATCTTTCCTCTTGTAGGCAGAGGAGAGAACGGCCTTGGCAGCATTCACTGCTCCTAGGTCGGGTGAGGCGATTAGAAGATCATCCACGTAGATGAGGATGGCAGCAAGTGGTGCTAGGGACTATGAGAGGAACAGGGATGGGTCAGCATCACTCTGAACGTACCCAGCGCGTCTCAGTATGCTGGTGATCTCCTGATTCCAGCAGCGAGGTGACTGTTTCAGACCGTACAAGGCCTTCCACAGCCGGTACATGCGACCGGTACCATCCGCAAAGCCCGGTGGCTGGACCATGTAGATCTCCTCCTCAAGGTCCCCGTTCAGGAACGAGTTGTTGACATCCATCTGGAGTTATGGTTAATCACCCTGAATTCATTCACTCAATAATTGGTGTATCAAAAAGTGTATTTCTCTATGCAAACATTTTTCAGAAATCATCAACATCAATTCATGTAACTTGAGTCCAGATATACATTCATTTTATAATGTGTTAGTTGTTATGGATTACATGTACTATGCACTAGTTTTCATTAGAGACCCATGTTCACTTATATGTTCACTTCCCAATCCACTTGTTGATTCATTGTTTCAGTGGTGAGGTGATTTGTCATGTATGTCCATCTGATGGAGTTCCCAGTCGTGCTGTGCCGCCTGGCTCAGCAGCGTGAGCGTGGTTGTCATCCGGCCAATAGGGGCAAAGGTCTCGGTGTAATCCACTCCAGGGACCTGAGAGAAGCCCTTTGCTGTCAGGCGCGCTTTGTTGCGCTCCACAGTGCCGTCTGGTTTTAGCTTCTTGCAGAGAGCCCACTTGGCCTTGATGGCCTTGCGGTTCTTCGGCAAATCCACCAGCTCAACGACGCCGTGCTCTCGGATGGCATTGAGCTCAACCTGACAGGCAGTGCGCCACTGCTCAGCGTTGGGTGCTAACAAGGCCTCAGGCAGACTGGTGGGATCGGGAGACAGCAGTGGTGCCCTGCGTGTAGCCAGGGCGTATGCCGCAGAGGGAGGGTTGACCGTCAGCATGGACTCAGTGGCATCTTGAGCGAGATCGTGCTCATGAGCAAGTAGTGCCATGCCGGTGGCACAACGAGGGTGAATCTCAGTGAGGCCGTGAGCACTCATGCCGAGGGCCTTCGTGCCCGGGTCACAGCTGACGATGCTACGTGCGGGGCGAGGGCAAAGGCGTCCGCCAGGTGCCCGTGTGTAAGGGTCCGAGAGGGCGGGAGCAGTGGCCGC
Organism: Penium margaritaceum; assembly: GCA_023375785.1. Taxonomy (NCBI): domain Eukaryota; kingdom Viridiplantae; phylum Streptophyta; class Zygnematophyceae; order Desmidiales; family Peniaceae; genus Penium; species Penium margaritaceum. Next base: position 77,459 of record SZWC01009646.1, read on the forward strand.
TGATGACTCACATGCCGGTGTGGACTGTACGGCAGGCGTACAACTAGAGGCTGGCGCGGCCTCAGCAGCCGGGGATGGCCCCATAGCAGACGCAGGCACGTTCGCAGCCGGAGGCTGAGAAGGCTCAGAGCCAGACACGGACGCGGACGCAGGATCAGACAGGGCCTCAGACGCGGCATCAGGCACAGGATCAGGCAGGGCCACAGACGCGGAAGCAGGATCAGGCAGGGCCTCATACGTGGACTCGGGCATGGGCGAAAGTGGAGAGTCGGGGGCAGAGGAGCGAGCCATAGATGGGACGGGGCTGGGGGTGCCGGTGGGCACAGCCTCTGGGGATAGCCCCGGGGGTGTTGGCGACGGAGTGACCATACTGGCCGGGGGCACTGTGCCAACCGCGACAGGAGCCTCCCCCACACGACGGGGTCCGGCACACCCAGGGGCGTGAGCAGCACGCAGAGCGTGGATGCAAGCAAGGTCACGGAAGGCGAGATGCTTGAAGAAGAGAGCATAATGGGACTCCACAATGCGGCGTCGCTCTGGGTCCCAGAACCGCCAGGCCTTCGACCGCGGGGCGACGCCAACAAAGGCGCAGATGCAGCCCTGCGGAGAGAGCTTGCTCCCCTGCTGCTCCGGTGTGAACCAGAAGTAGGCAAGGGAGCCCCACACATGGGCCAGGTGCAGATCCGCGCGGCGCCCATACCATAGCTCGTAGGGCGTGCGGTAACCTGGGAGGGGGCCGTGGGGAATGCGGTTCCAGACCCAGGTCACGTACGCGATGTCTTCGAAGGCCAAGGCCTCAGGCATGGTGCTGTCCGCGCGCATGGCGCGGACCGCATCCTCCATGGTGCGGTTCCAACGCTCTGAGACACCGTTCTGCTGGGGGGTGGCAGGAGCAGAGAGGTTGTGGAAGACACCAAGCTCGGTGAAGGATTGGGCCATGTCACTGAGGTGCTCGCTGCCGCAGTCAGAGCGAAAGCTCTGAAGGCGGTGGGAGGATTGGCGCACGGCCATGGCCAGCCAAGTGCGGATAGCAATGGCGACATTGCTCTTCTGACGCAGAATGTAGACCCAGCGCATGCGCGTGAAGTCATCAGTCAATGTCAGGACGTAGCGGCTACGGTCCTCCTGAAACTCGACAGGGAGCGGATCCGTGAGGCCAAAGTGGACGAGCTCCAAGGGCCATTGAGCCCTAGGGACAGACACAGGATAGGTGGACCGGTGCATCTTGCCTTCACCACAGGACAGACAGTCGGTCGTGGGTGGTGCCTCGAAGGACGCCGCATCAAGACCGAGAGCAGGCTTAGTGCGGAGCAGTCTGTGGACAGGCCCAAGGTGGACATGGCACAGCTGTCGATGCAAGAGGCGGTGGTGCTTGGGGGACAAAGGACCAGCGACAAAAACACGAGCACTAGGAGAAGGAGAAAAGGAGGGGGCACTCGTAGAGGACCCCGAGATGTGATACAAATAATCGACGACTGTCCCATTGAGGACGGTCTCCTCGGTCTCGCGCACAAAGATGGGAGCATCGAAATGTGTGTGCGTGACACCCAGGCCCATCTTGGTGCATGCACGGACAGACAGCAAGCTGAGTTCCAGATCAGGGACAATGAGGACGTCAGAGATGTATACGGGACCAGTGGGTCCGGTGAACCGCACAACCCCAACACCCTGGACAGGGATCTCATGGCCAGCTGTAGTGCCGACAGAGCGAACAGTGCTAGCATGATGCAAGACGACGAAGGCGTCACGTTGACATGTCATGTGATGGGTGGCACCAGAGTCAACGACCCAGGTGGCATCGATGACATGCATACAAGGGGCAACGCGTCACTCGGCGACGGAACAAGGCGCTACAGCAGGGCGCTTGGCGGGTGACATGACAAGGCGACCAACAGAGCATACATGAGATGCATGCAACCAAGACACATCATCAGGTCCGTCACGCGTACATGGCTGGACATGGGGACCACCACAGGCATCATCATGCAACGACACAGACAGTCCATAGGCAGTAGGAACCCTTGGCTCAGTCAATACACCTGCACCTCCCTGAGATGAGCGTAGGGCGAGAAGTTGGTGCAGTTCGGTGATCGTCCTGTCGCGGTCGGCGAGCCCCTGGTTGCGAGGGTCAGCGGAGGAGTCTACTATGGCGGTGGACTGCTCTGGGGTGGCTACGGTAGTGACGGCCGAGCGGGCGGTCACATCAGACGTCTGGTACACGCGCGCCTTGTGCACCTGCTGCAGGCCGCGCGTGACCTTTGTCCACTACAATGGGTGGCCGGTCAGACGAGTGCAGTTGGGGTCGCGATGGTCACTCCCGCAATTGAAGCACACAAACCGGTGGCGCATCGTGCTTCCACAGCTGCTGCTGCCACCGCTACTATTGCTGCTCCCGCTGCTGCTGGTGTGGCTGATGCTACTTGTGCTTGTACTGGTGACGCTGCGGGTCCCGTCGGTGGAACCACCGGCTGATGATTTGCGGCCCTTCTTCCCCTGAGTTGGTACTACTGTCACTGTAGATGAGGCGGAGGAGGACTCCCTCGCTCATGGCCCACATGCGAAAGCATGGTTCCCAGGGTTTGAGGTCGTTCCTAGTTCGGAAGTCAAGCGGGTCCGACTCAAACCATTTGGGTGGCTTGATCGTCGGCAGAGCGACGGCCAAAGCCACTGCAGGGCCGGGCATAGAGGAGGAAACCCCCTTACCCAGGTGGGCCCGCAAAGCCATCTCCTCAAAGCTCAGAGGACGGCGGGATGAGCTCGGGCCGGCGTCGGTGCTGGAGCTCGTGCCCTGGAGGGCGGCATTGGCCTCACGCACTCTGCGACGCGCCTCCAGACGGATGAGGCGTGCTCACAATAGCTCTTCCTCGCCCTCCTTGCCGGAGTCGGAGAGGTTCTCCGCGACCTCATTAGCATTACTGTCGTGAGCAAGGTGGTCCTCGCTCGAGTCAGCGGACGTATGCTGCTACTGCTGCTACTGGGACTGCTGTTGCTGAGGTAGTAAGCCCCTGATCAGGTCCTGTAGCTCAGCGACCTGCCTTGTCAAAGTATTGCGGCTCTCCGCCTGTAGGTCAGCCAGCACGCGCACCTGGCGCGCCAATGTCGTCGGGCTCGGCCGCCGCTGCTGCTGCTGCTGATGCAGCTGCTGTTGCTGCTGCTGCTGCCACTGTGGTGACAATGACGGCGGCCGGCGTTGGCTGTTGACGGAGCTGCCCTTGGCAGTTGCATCAATGGCGGCACTGGAGGGGGTGAGCTATGACATGACGGCCAGTCCCCCCCCCCTGTTTGTTTTGTTTGTTTGTCATTGCAGAACACCTTATAGCGGAACCTCACCTCCACAGAACACCTCCACGGAACACCTCCGCGGAACACCTCCACGGTATTCCTCATGCCATGGATCCGCGGAATCCTTGAAAAACGACGACTCCATTGTCATCAAGCAAGCAGACAAGAACCTAGGCATAGTCATCATGGACCGCGTCTCTGAATGCCTCTTTCACCTTAACGATCCCTCAACATACCGCAGAGAGCCCTGCAACATAGAAGACATCCTAGAAGATCTTCAAGAGATTCGTCAAAGGTTTGAGAACTCCGGTCTCCTCCCACCCCCCATGTGGGAATTCTTCCTCCATCCTCCACATGATGGCTGGAAACCGGCAGCATGAAAGTTCACAAAAACCCGCCAGTGGGACGTCCCATAGCAGCCTCCTTTGCATGGGTTACAACCAACGTCTTAGGATGGCTCGACGCTGAACTGCAAGAGATGGTTAAAAGTCAGCCTACCTACATCAAGGACAGCCTATCTCTACTGCTTGAACTGAAGGAATTTGTTGGAGTGATGCTCCTCACCATGGCAGGAGTCACTCCAAAAAGGAACACCAAAAAGACAAGCCGTAGTGGCTTGGTGGTTAATGGTGTCCACCTATAGAGATAGGGGGCCGGGTTCAAGTCACACAAGATGAATTTCTGTCCTGCCTCAAGGGAGGTGGAAGATAGATGCCAGGAAGCTAGCTCAAACTATAGAATTCCTCCTTAAGGTTCTAGAAGGCCAGGTGAGGGTCTAGGAAGGTGGCACACCTTCTAAAAGGGGTGACTTGTCGTACAAGGCATCTAGAGGTGTCTTGGTCTTCTGGACACCTTCCCTCCTACTAGAAGCAAGCTGAGGAATCTAGGAAGGGGCAGAAGCTTCTAGAGGAGGGAATGGATGCCTTCCTAGGTGGGAGAAGGACAGCCTACCAAGGGCCACTCTAGAAGCCATAGAATCTGCTAGGAAATCTGGATGCTTTGGTGTTCTAGAAAGCTTAGATCGGTGGCTATGAAATGCCACTACTTGTGAGCCTTGAGAAAGTGTTCATTTCCAGTCAATTGAGGCCAAAACTATTGCCACACTCTCTGACCAGATTTTGCCATCCTTGGAACCAGTTGCCTCCACAGTTTCAGTCTCTCCAAAAACAGTTGGTGGTTTGAACCAGCCACTGCTAGGGACCCTCCAGGGTGCACACTCACCCTCATGCCAACAAAGGGTTATGGGCCCACGCCTCTAAGGGGTTCGAAGCCAACTTGATTTCACGCTTCCAACAACAAGACATGGCGACCAGCAAGCAAGAGAGCAGTTGCATTGTCCTTAAGTTTGATGGGATAGGCTTTGCCTTGTGGAGGTGGCAGTTTGAGGTCTTCCTCGACGACAAGGGACTGCTTAAGCTTGTGAGGGGTGATGAGACTGCTCCGCCGCAGACTGCAATGGCTGAGGTGAAGGAGGCATACAAGAAGTGCAACAAAAAGGCGTTGGTGCTCCTTGTGTCCGCATTACGCCCACCACAACTTGGGCACATCCAAGGATGCACCTTGGCCGCAGACGCATGGTCAAAACTCTGCTCCATCTACCAGTCAAGCAACCTTGCCAATTAGCTCTTCATCTTCAAAACGGCTTGTCACTCTCCGAGCCAACGAAGGCGACAACATCATGGAGATCATGCAGCACATTGAGTCGCTTGCAGCGGAGTGCGTGGCCACTGGTTGGGAGGTCGACTCTCAGTTGCAAGCTATGATCCTCCTGGCATTGCCGGACAGTTGGAGTCCCATGATCACAGTCCTTGGTGGCTGGCCTTCCGACGAACTGAAGTACCCGAAGGTTGCGGAGTACGTGCACAATATGTGGATGCGACGTGGCGGTCGAGAGAGTGTAGGAGCATCAAGTTCAGCTTACACGGTTCATCCTCAAAGTGGAGGCCGAGGCGACAAGTGGAAGGGTGCCAAGTAGGACACCAAGAAGGGTGACAAGAAGGGGGAGTGCTTCAACTGCGGCAAGGAGGGCCACTATGCGCGCAAATATCCCAAGAAGAAAACAGATCGGCCGTAGCGGGGCGGGAAGAAAGATGAGCACGCCCTTATCGCGTACAACTCCACCAACTTGAAGGATCCGGGAGTTGCCGTCATTGACTCCGGATCAGGCCGCCACACGCAATGTAACAGGGTGACATTTGTCACCTATGGCGCCTCGGAGAGACGCATGACGGTGGCCAATGGAAAAACAGAGGTGGCCGCCGGTGAGGGTAACGTCCGCATTGAGTCAATTGTGGATGGCAAACCTGTCACGAGCACAATTCATGATGTGCTGCATATGCCCAACTTTGGGGCAAACCTGCTCTCCGTCAGCCGCCTTACCGACAAGGGACTTGATGTACTCTTCACAAAGAAGGAGGCCGTCATCCGCAAGGAGGGCAAAGGTGAGGTGATTGCGCGTGCCAAGAGGGAGGACGACTTGTACCTGCTACGCGCGAATATCCTCAACAGCCGGGCGGGGTCCAACGCCGCCAATCTTGCAATGAAGGATGGAGGAAACCTAGACCTATGGCGCCGCCGCCTCTGCCACATTTCTCCATCGACAGTGAAGGAGATGGCTAAGAGGGAAGTGGTGCGGGATCTCCAAATTAGCGGCCTTGATGGAACCAAGGAGACCGTGTGTGAGCCTTGCATCATTGGCAAATCAACGCGGCAGCCGTTTGTGGCCAAGGGGATGCGTGCATCGCCAAAACTGGCCGTGGTACATACAAATGTGTGTGGACCGCTTGAGAGCTCCATAGGCGGAGCTTGCTACTTCCTCACCTTCATCGATAGCCACAGCCGGAAACTCTACCTCTACTTAATGAAGCGGAAGAGTGAGGTCCTTGCGTGCATGCAGGAGTTTGTGGCAGATGTGGAGCGGCGAACAGAGTTGAAGGTGAAGGCTTTCCGGAGTGACAACGGCGGTGAATATGCGGGGTGCCTTGGGTGGATGAAGAGGAAGGGGATTGAGTGGCAGAAAACAGCTCCACACTCCCCACAACAGAATGGTGTCGCAGAGAGAGCGAATCGTACAATCCTTAACATGGTGCGATCCATGTTGAGCGACGCCGGCCTTACACAACGGTATTGGACGGAGGCGGCAAGGACAGCAGTGTACATCATGAATCTCACGCCAACAAAGCCGTTGAAGGACAAGGAGAGCAAGGCGTGGAAGACGCCACAAGAGGTGTGGAGCGGGAGGAAGCCGGTAGTGGGTCACCTCCGCACATTTGGTTGTGTTGCACATGCGATGGTGCAGGCACGTGAGGGACGGAGCAAGCTGGAACCGCGCACCCGCCGGTGTATTTTCCTTGGATATGAGAGCGGAAGCAAGGCGTACCGACTCTTTGACCCAACGAGGCAACAGATTGTGCGGAGTCGCGATGTCACGTTCGACGAGAAAAGCCGTTGGACAGACAAGGAGGCAGGTCTCTCCAAGAGGGGGGAGTGGTTGCCACTCCTTGAGGGGGAGACGCCGGAGGACGTGAATGAGGGTGATGTCCTCGCAGGAGCACCAGCCAGAGAGGATCGCCAAAGCGATGGGCGAGCGGCAGAGTTCATTTTGGCCAGTTCGGATGAGGAATCCGAAGCACTAGAGATGGACGTGGATGCGGGGAGTCGACCGATGTCTCCAAGGTCTCCAAGAGAGGGGGAGTAGGCGCTTGGAGAGGATGGCGCCAAAAGGGGACAGCAACAACAAAAACCGCCTCAAGAGCCCCGCACGAGCAGCCGTGTGCGAAGAAGACAAACAGATACGATGCCGACAAGGGAATTTGGACTGGGTTCGCGCAAGAGGAGCCTCAAGGAGGCACTGCACAAGAAGGATGAGGCTGAGTGGGAGGGAGCAATAAAGTATGAGCTCGCCTCCCATGAGGAAAAAGGCTCTTCAGTTGCAGGTTGAGCATAGACAACTGCCATGGGTGATGCGCAAGGGGGAGATTGTTGGAGTGATGCTCCTCACCATGGCAGGAGTGACTCCAAAACGGAACACCAAAAAGACAATCCGTAGTGGCTTAGTGGTTAATGATGTCCACCTATAGAGGCAGAGGTCCGGGTTCAAGTCCCACAAGATGAATTTTTGTCCTGCCTCAAGGGAGGTGGAAAACAGATGCCAGGAAGCTAGCTCAAACTCGAGAATTCCTCCTTAAGGTTCTAGAAGGCCAGGTGAGGGTCCAGGAAGGTGGCACACCTTCTAGAAGGGGAGACTTGTCGTACAAGGCATCTAGAGGTGTCTTGGTCTTCTGGAAACCTTCCCTCCTACTAGAAGCAAGCTGAGGAATCTAGGAAGGGGCAGAAGCTTCTAGAGGAGGGAATGGATGCCTTCCTAGGTGGGAAAAGGACAGCCTACCAAGGGCCACTCTAGAAGCCATAGAATCTGCTAGGAAATCTGGATGCTTTGGTGTTCTAGAAAGCTTAGATCGGTGGCTATGAAATGCCACTACTTGTGAGCCTTGAGAAAGTGTTCATTTGCAGTCAATTGAGGCCAGAACTATTGCCACACTCTCTGACCAGATTTTGCCATCCTTGGAACCAGTTGCCTCCACANTCTTCAGTTGTAGGTTGAGCATGGACAACTGCCATGGGTGATGCGCAAGGGGGAGATTGTTGGAGTGATGCTCCTCACCATGGCAGGAGTGACTCCAAAACGGAACACCAAAAAGACAAGCCGTAGTGGCTTAGTGGTTAATGATGTCCACCTATAGAGGCAGGGGCCCGGGTTCAAGTCCCACAAGATGAATTTCTGTCCTGCCTCAAGGGAGGCGGAAAACAGATGCCAGGAAGCTAGCTCAAACTCAAGAATTCCTCCTTAAGGTTCTAGAAGGCCAGGTGAGGGTCTAGGAAGGTGGCACACCTTCTAGAAGGGGTGAATTGTCCTACAAGGCATCTAGAGGTGTCTTGGTCTTCTGGACACCTTCCCTCCTACTAGAAGCAAGCTGAGGAATCTAGGAAGGGGCAGAAGCTTCTAGAGGAGGAAATGGATGCCTTCCTAGGTGGGAAAAGGACAGCCTACCAAGGGCCACTCTAGAAGCCATAGAATCTGCTAGGAAATCTGGATGCTTTGGTGTTCTGGAAAGCTTAGATCAGTGGCTATAAAATGCCACTACTTGTGATCCTTGAGAAAGTGTTCATTTCCAGTCAATTGAGGCCAGAACTATTGCCACACTCTCTGACCAGATTTTGCCATCCTTGGAACCAGTTGCCTCCACAGTTTCAGTCTCTCCAAAAACAGTTGGTGGTTTGAACCAGCCACTGCTAGGGACCCTCCAGGGTGCACACTCACCCTCAGGCCAACAAAATTGACTCTCCCACCAAACACTCTCCTTGCAACATATGACGTCGTCTCCTTGTACCCGAGCATCTCCATCTACAAAGCTCTTTCCTACATCGAAGAACTCCTTGAACAAGCACGGCATCCCAAGTCTAGACTATTCATCCAACTGCTAGCTTGGGGTCATGTACAACTGTTTTGTTGAATTCCTTGGTTGCACCTACAGGCAAGTCAAAGGAACCGCAATGGGCACCCCTACCGCGCCTGCTTTTGCTATCCGCTTTATGAGCTACCTCGATCGAGAAATGCAGCGGCTCTCAAATGTTCAGCCCCTCCTTCACAAGAGATACATCGACGATGGTTGTCTACTTTGGAACGGGCCTGAAGAGCAGCTGTCCTCCTTCTTCTCCACCTTCAACAGTCTAGATGAGGACATCAAAATGAAATGGGTCATCTCCGAGAAGCAGATTGACTTCCTTGACCTCCAGATTTTCAAAGGGGACAACTGCAAACAGAAACAGGTGCTGAACTTCAGAAGTTTTCAAAAGCCTATGAATTCCTACCTCTACATCCCCCTTCCACAGCTACCACACTCAGAGCTGCCTCCGCTCCTTAATCTCTTCTGAACTACGACAGTACCTCCTCAGGTCAACCTCGGCAATCAACTTCATTGAGATCAAGAGACCGTTCTACTCTCGTCTTTGTGCTTGAGGCTATCCCCAAAGCTTCCTCCTTCCCCTTTTCAACTCAGTTCAACACTCACAATGACAAGAAAAGTTGGCAGCCATCAAACTCCAACAACACGGCCCAAGACCTGAACCCGCGGACACGAGACCCCTTGTGCTAAAGACCCAAGTGAACCCGCATGCAGAAGGCTTGCACCTTGGGGCCTTTTCAAAACGCTTTGCAAAGCGTCTTAAAAAATTAAATACTCGTGTGTCCCCGTCCCGGGTTATTTTGGCTTGGACTCTCCCCGTCAAGTTGTAAAATCACTTGTTGAATTCCAGGATCCGGGTTCTAACCTCCCTCAAGACTGAAACAATTCCCAAGCCCCCTCGGTACATCCATCTATGATCCGTGCAATCAGCGAAGCACAGTCAATGTCGCACCGCGCGCAGGTTGATGGAAGCGCCCCTATGATGGAAGCGCACCTCGATATGCTGAAACTCTTCCTACCAAAGATGTTGCCTGCTGTCTTACTACTTGTGGGACATGCTCTTTCTTGTCTAGAACCACAGGCGCTGATCAAGGCTCAGGCAAAAACGCGTACGCCTCTCTCTAACAAGATTTTTTGCAACATCCTTCTCACATCCTTCTCACACTCTCTCTGTTTGCTCCTCTTGCCACACTAGAACGACTTCTCCATAGAATAGTACGGACATGCCATTTGCAAGAACACCCACTACCTGCAAGAATTCAGGTGAAAAATACTCAAGAAAAACCAGCATCATCTCCGCCGAGGGTCACCGATGCCTTGCACGTCCGAAGACCTTCCAAAGGCTGACCAGGCAATGATCAAACCACCAATTGCCAATCAATGGTCATCCGAGCCTGTACTCCAAGCACGTAGCTGCCAAGACAGTCATAGATCGCCAACATGGGGATTTGCCTTCCAGAAACCCGCTGCCCGGAACTCGCTACAAGACAAGGAGACAACACCACGACCAAGGTCTTCTGACGTGCAGTACTCTTCCCACCTCGCGATGCCAGCCCAGAGCAGCAGGAGCATCGGCAGAACGCTGGTGACATCACGTCTCGCACTGCCCTCCGTAGGAACGCAAGTCTAGACTAAGACTTAGTCCTAAGAATCTTGTACTTGGCGATCTGACTTTGTTTCTTGCATTCCACATCTGTTCTATCCACTCAATTCATGTAAATTTTGCTTCATTCCTAGCTTCTTCTCTCAGCCCTTTGGCCTCACAATCTCACTCCATCCATTCAATCCTCAAGCAGGTCCTCGCTATCTATCATTCTATCAACAAGCTCATTGAGCACCCAAGTGGTTTCAGCGGTACCGCCTTTTTTGTGGCTCCCACATCGTGCTTGGGCCATTTGCCCCTCTCTATCGTTTGTAGCCTCCAGTCCAATCCCTTCCGCTTTCCCTTTTTCTACGTCAAAAAATTCATCAGCTTCTCTCGCATCAATCAGAATCAGCACCTTTGTCCACTCACATTGTTTCCAGCTGCACCCTGTGCTCCACAACATCTCATTTCTGCACCACAGCTCTGTGACCATCTGTCCGTGCCTCTGCTAACACAGCTGCCTAATCATCATGCCCAGACCACAAGGTGCTGCACCCAAGACATTAACAACTCAGCAACATCTCTACACTTCGTCGCTTCTGCTCCTCGTGCTCACATTGCCTACTTCTTGCTGAACACTCTGTGACATCATCCCTCCGTCAGCTTCCNGCATCTATTCGGAAGCTTCCATTCGATCACCTACCATCATCCAAGTGCTCTCTCATGTCCTAGACTCTCTACAGTTTCCTGACAAAGGGATCACAGACACTCTGAGTGAACCCCCCGGTCTCTAGAGTGCGGCTCATCTCTTTGTTCCAGCACCGTGGTGCTTGCTTCACTCTGTCCAGGGCTTTCAGGAGCAGCCATACGCAACCATTTCCATCATCAAAGCCTTCTGGTTTCTTGTGCCTGTTTTGTGGCCGTCGGCTCAGGGGGCTGAAGCTCCATGGGTGTGTGCCAGCTGACAGGTGGTGCTCAAGAATGCTGCTGTGCATCTGCAATCTCAGAGTAGATACGTTGTGCCCACACCGGTGCAAGGATTTGTGTCGCTGAGTTTGGCGG